>JAGDQP010024283.1:0-27656 GCA_022664845.1 Lepisma saccharinum | reverse complement strand
TAACCTGACACTGAGTTTTTACAGTGATTACGACAACTACACACTGAATTTCAACGTAGACTTTTTTTCTTTTACTTGTATTTCAAATTTACAAATTTTATTTCTTATATTGACATGTGACAATTTCTCAACAAACATTGGAAGCATCTCGAAGTGTCTTCAAAACTGCTTTCAGGGTTTAGTCCTCAATGCATTATCTTAAGTATTCTAGTCTTAGAAGATCAACCTCTCGCCTATAAGCATTTTCTAATATCGCTGTTTGGTATCTGTTGATGTTCAGTTTAAAGTCATCACTGAAAGTTTTGAGACACACTCTCCAGACTAAATTTCCCCAAAAACAAGAGCCTTGCTGGATCACAAGTTTTATTATTAAACTTCGAGTTTACTGATAGTGAAACTTGCTCAAGCGTAAACAGGATATCAAAGTGTTCCGTGTAACTAGACCAAGTTTTTCACCTTGGAAGTTCCACCTGGATATGAAATCATGTCACAGCCAAGAAGAGCATGACAAACTATTTTTCCATTCATTTTACCCTCAAAGCACTGGTGGCACAGATAACCTAGGATAAACCTTCCCCTCTTTAAACTCCCTGAATTGTGATTCACAGCATGCAGAATCATTCTTGTCTGCCTCTTCAAGACTCTTTACATTAATGTCAAAGTTTGAATTAACAGTCTTTTCATTGTCAAAATTACCAGAAGCAAGGACACAGAGGTCTGAAGAAGATTCCAGTCATGTATGGTATAGAAAAATCTAGTTCCGCCTTGTTTTCTGCAAGGGCTGTGAAACTTTTCCACTTTTGAGGAATTGGAACAACAAAGTTTTCTATAATACTTCTTATTGCACCGAATGATGAAGTTCTTGTCCTTTATAACTTGAATGGTTGTTCCGAGGAACGACCCCGAACAACATCGAGTCTTGAATATGTTTTTCTAAGCTTTTAACTAGTTTCACAATGCCTTACATACACCACCAAATGTGTTAGCATCTTTAGGCTTCTCTAAAGTCATCACAAAAGCTTCCCAATCTATTTTGAGTGATGATGATGTCTTGGGAACGTCTGGTATTTTATTCAAGTAGATAACATTGAACGTATGCAGAAGATGGTTTATGAATGGTGACTTATTGCCTGATGTTATGAGGTTTCTATCAGAGCTAGTCAGTAATAAGAGAAAGGAGTTCTTTTACTTCATGTCGCAAAATAGAGTCAAGATCTACAATCTGAAGTAGAATTTTGTTTGACCGGGAGATTTTTTGGGATGTTAGATGACGTGACTATTATTTAGAAAATAACGGTTGGTGCTTAGTTTCTTTTAGTGATAACTGGTTGAAGGTTTCCCATTATCGTGAAAAACTAGACTTTCTTTCAGAAAGCTTTCCATTTGCTAATGTCCTTCTTTAATGTGAACTACTTCATATGTAACATCTTTGGTAACAGGTTTCCAAGGAACCGTGATTTATCCAGGTGTTCAAACTTTGAATGACTGATACATAAACATAAAAATATTATTGAAACACAGTTACTATTTTAAGTAGGTCCAAAGTTGTAGGAAAAGATGGTGAGATACATTAATAATCTTGACAATCTTAACTTTTTTAGCGTTAGACAGCAACGACCGCAAAACTCAAAAATGTCAACCCTCAGCACTCCAATAAATTTCTCACACGCTGGGATACACGTAATAGCGCTTGTAACTCAGCCACTATTTATTCATAAACTAGTAAAAATACACATTTTCGGAAGCGTATGAGATGAAATAAAACTTTTAGATGAAACGTTTTTCTAAATTCACCCTTGTAAAATCTTTAAGAAAATAACAAAATCCAAACGTAAGCAGAATTGCATCAAACTCAAAATTACAGGAAAATTATTATTTTTAGCGTAAAAATGTACAGACGTCGGATTGTCCTTGTAGACAAGAATTAGATAAACAAAATTTTAAAAAGTGTTGATCCATTTATAAGGGTTACGAAGATAGTGTTGGTTCTAAAACCAGCTTAAATTTCGGCATTCGCCCCTCTACTTACCCAGCCATGAAGATTGTTTTCTGGGATTCGACACTTTTTTAAGATTTTGCAATATATACAGGAAGTATCGTATTTTGAAAATTTCTTGCGCATTTCGTTTTGTATGTACTTCTTTGCGCTTCAGCGATGAAATATTGAAATCACTTCTTGCACATATTGAATTTGCAATATGTCCTCATAAAAAAAATATCACTATATCCTTGATTCATTTGGATCTTTCATCTTCTTGTATACAGCGAGGAAACTGACAAACGCACTGTGCTTTCAGTAGATGAGTTGGTTAAAGGAATAGGCTATCGCCAAAATGACTTGGGCTCTATCTACGTTCTGGTCAGCTTTTCTTTACTTTCCTAGACTACCAACACTTTATAAAAACAAAATATAAACGTTATTGTAGAAATTTTTCCTTTAATCATTTCCTGAATATTGCGGGGAAAAGAGTTTAATGAAAGTATAAAATAAATTTGAAAAAGTGTGCGAAGTTGATTATTTTCAATTTGACACATTTTCTGGATGTACAAAAGACGTTTTCAAAGTGTAAGAAAGTAGTTTATCAGTGCACTCGCCGATTTGCTCACCCGCTGGCTCGGGGTGAATAAAATATGTTGGCAATACTAATATTTGTACTACTGCTGCTAATACAACAACATCAAAAGCAACAATGACAACTATTGGTGCTACTACTACTGCCATTTCTACTTGTGCTACGACTAGTGCAACTAATACCACTACAGGGTGACCATATTAGGGAGTTTCCACGGATTAAAGAATTCATCTCCGGCTATTTTTTTTCTTTTGTTCCCGGTTTCCAGAATATATATCCTACATAAAATTATAGTTTCATTTAGAAACAAACATTCGAAAAGCTTCTTCTACTACTTATACTACTACTACTACTACTACTACTACAAATACTGTCATTACTATTATTAGTAGTAGTGGCAGTTACCCATACCTTACATATTAGTTTCTTTGAATCTTAAATTAGTTTTGCTGTACACCTTTGAAACAGTGACACAAACTGTACACCAGGATCACAGTGACCCATGGTGCTTTCTTAAAATTGACCCAATCTAGGCATATTTTACATTGAATTGAACTTTAATATACTAAACACGCCTTATTTTACTTGTGTGCTCTACATATTCTATCAATGAGAGTATTAAGGCATCTAGAATTCAAGATAAACAGAAGCTGGCATGTAAATGGTTATAATCAAATTTTACCGTGAATCGTATCTAGAGAGTTATTTTTCAGTTCAGTTAAGCTAAACATGTCATGACAATAATGATAACATACATATAACTAAACTGTCTTGAAATGTCCACAATTCCTAATCCATTCATTATTTCCACATTTTTATTCCCAAACTTACACAAACTGTACACCAGGGTCTCAGTGACCCTTCACAAGGAATTTCTACCAAATTAATAAAAAAATGGCTCAAACTTTCGAAAGTCTGTCCTCTAGTAGGTCTCAGTCAATAGTGAATTTACATCGGTGGCAGAGTTCTGTAGGTATCAAGTAACACATGCAAAATAACAAACAAAAAACTCCAGGGGCAGACTGACCCTGTGTACAATTCTACGCTTACTTCACTTTATTGTTGTTTCAAGTCAAAAAAGGAAACTATTTATTCATTCCACAATCGATTGACTGCTTTTTTCAACATTATTTCGACTACTGCTAACTGAAATATAAAGGAAATATCCCTAAAGACTTGAGCTGACCAAGACCTTCATACCAAAAACTATTAACATCGGTTCAGTGGTTTCTGCGTTTACTTATGACAAACTTTCTTTACTTTCAATTTCATTCTATTAATCATCATTTTTGGTTCCACTCACTCTTCTATTTCAGTCACTCTACTTTATTACTAAGTCTACTTCTACGGAAGGATGGGTAGATTTAATAAACAGTAACCTAGGAACTGAATCTACTCGTTTTAATCTATATTCTAAAGCTATTTGAGTTTTTTCTCTAAGGAATAGAAAATAGTAACCGTAAATATTTAAATTTCAGTAAAACAACTTTTAGTATCTATTTTAAATATTTGGGAGTAAGATACTAGTTATTCTACAAAATGAAGATATTTGAAACAACTTATATAGAATGATATTTCAGGTTTGCATGAGGATTTTTCATAATTAAGTAGTTAACTCGGATTTTACTGTACATCTTCATTAAGTAGTTTACTCAGGTTCAACGTCACTGTACATGAACAAGCGATCATCACCTTCTAACCATCGCCTGACTCTTCTAAGAACATCTTCCTCCGCTTGAATCTAAACATTTGTTAAGAGAACTAATTTATAGCAATGTGGAACGCATATCCGAAGTACTATACTATTGTTTTACGTCATGTACGTATTGTTTTTTTTATATAAAATCTTAGAACTGTTTTCTCAACAAATTTGAAAAACTAATCATAACGTCTCTGAGGATGTCGACGGACAAGCAGATGAAACAATTGTAAACAATTGAGGCGTTTATTACAACAAACCATATGTCAAAATATGTAAGTTTGTTCAAAGAAAAAACCTTCCAAAGTTCAAATGATTTCTTTCCAAAACATTTTTTTACTGGCTATCACACAGACTACTGAAGTTTATGCAGACAATTTATTCGTCAAATATGCATTGAAGTGCAAAACTACTATTTTGAACATTTTGACGTCTGTGCTTTTGGCAATAAACGCCTCAATTCTAAGACAATAGAAGATATTCATTACAACTGGCTCATGTTGTAAGATACTTCTTTGAAAATTTTCCCTCTACCCTTCTAAGGAAGCAAACCCAAAGTTTGTAGCAAAATGGTGGAGGAAGGCGCTATTCTAAATTATTATCTAAAGTGATTTCTTCGTTGAAGAAAGATAGTCATTATCATCATATCCACATTCTTGCATGAATCCAAGCTGTAGAAAATTGAAAGCCTCTTTTGGGGAGAATATATTATTTCAAGCAGTGCATTAGACGAACACATTTCATAAAAATATAATAATGAACGCTGTGGTTTCCGGATGTCAGCAACAGCAAGGCAGCAATTGTTCTATCGCGAGAACAAAAACTCCAGTATTTTTTGCGAAAACCCAGAAACATTCTTTCCCTCATTAAGTAATTTTGATTGCTATGTTTTTATTTTTACAGTAAGCGAATGGTAGCCATACTGTGATCTGAATCTGATGCAAATACAGTTCGTAAACAACATTTGAAAATGATCTCAAAATCGCCATATATGGTATAATCCTACAGACGCTTACTATATATTTAACGCAGCAACCTGGTCCTAGTAGTTACAGCCGCGGACTACGGATCGGTACGAAAGTTCTAGTAGTACTGAGAGTTTCGATCTACGTAATCTATATTCCTTTCCTCAGAAGAGCTGTCGCAAAAGGAAGTCATCCCTCAGTCTTCTCATCGGCTCAGATCTTGCTATCGTTCATCATATGGAATATAACTGAAAAATCTACATAAATATAAAATCCCTAATTTCTGTCTGTCCATCCGGGAGCTTTTAAGGCACTTTCCGTTGGCCTAGCATGCGGAAATTTGGCATGAAGGTTCGTGACCACGTCAAAATTTTGTAAAAAATGTAAAATTTGCAAATATGCCCTTATGTACCTTAAAAATATCTCAAGTAATATTTAATTAATTGTTAATAACGATGAAATAATTTAATGGTTGCCATTTCTAATTTCTAACAATAATGTAGATTAAAATAAATAGTTTCGAATTTTTAAATTCAGGTCTGGATTGTTGCAAACTAGAAATATATTTAAAATATCTTTAACAAAAATAAAATCTTTACGGCCTGATGATTTAAATACAATTTATTATTAAACTCGCGCATTAAACACGCATATTGAACGCACAACAAAATTTAATAGGAGATTTAATATCAACTTTAAATAAAAGAGAATCGAAGTTTTCTCCCTATGTATTTCTTATGGGAGTTCTTTTCGCAAAACCTTTGACCAGCTGCTCAGCAATTGCTAGTTGACCGATTTAGTGAATGTTTCTTCAAATGTTCGTATACTAGCTTAATCCCGCGGTCTCCGTCCGCACAATTTAAACATGATTGGCAACACTGAAAACGAACGTTATAGAGCTAGAATCTTAGAAGTGCGTTACCGCACGTGGACGGTATGTTTTTATAGTGTCGAATAATGTTCAAGCCAACTTTAATGCGGATTCATCCAACTGTATAAGAGTCATTTGAAAAATTTAAATTTAAAATAGGTTTGCAACACTGACAATTGAGATGCTTGGGTCGGGGACACCCACTTCTATTGGATCGAATAATTTTTATGCCAAGTTTGTTACCGATACTTTAAACAGTATGGAACTAATTTGAAATAGGCCCTATTGTGCTTATAAAATTGGTTGGCAACAATGCAAAATGCGGCATTCAAAGGATCTCCATCACTGTCTCAGTCCGTAAACACTAAGTTTGGTGCTGATATATACAACGGTATGGAAGATATTTAAAATCTTGAAGTTTTTTAATTTGTTGGTAGCACTGATAAAACTGGTATATGCGGCGCATGAAGTATCTCTCTGATACGTCCCAGTACCTAATGTCATGTTTGGTGTAGATGTGTCTAATAATATAGAAACAATTTGAAATATTAAATTCCTGAAATTTGGCTGGCCACACTGATAACTGCAGCGCCTGCGACACCCGGAGTACCTCTGGGTGCTGATATGCTAAATGATACGGAAGGAATTTGAAAAAAATAATATTTTTTGTAATTGGTTGGTAACACTGATAAGTGCGGCTCCCAAATAACTTTTATGGCCTACCCCAGTACCTAATACTTATGTACGCAACATTTGGTGTAAATCAATGTTCGCGTGTTGGATAGTATAAATAGACAGATTTGTAAAATTTATAGTTTTAAATAAGTTTGTAACACTGACAATTGGGGCTTGGGACCGGTACACAATTGTTCTATTGTGTCGACTAATGTGTATCCTAAGTTTCGTGTGGTTACGTCAAACCGTATGCAAGTAATTGAAAATTTGAAATTCAAATATTTGGTTAGCAACATTGAGAACTTGACCACCTGAAATGCTTCTGCAGTCAGAATGTTTGGTAACAGATGAACATTAAAATCGATCCAGTAAAGATGGCTGGGCGACTGGACAAAGATTTTATTAAAATATTATATTTCTGGTTAGCAACAACCCAAATTTGAATTTAAAAATTATAAACCATTTATTTAATTTACATTATTGCTCGAAATGAAAAATGGTAACAATTTATTTATTTCATTGTTTTTAACTATGAATTGAATATTAATTCGGGTGTTATTGGGGTACATAAGGGGAAATTTGGTTCATGGAAAGATTTCCCTACGAAACTTAGTTGTTGTCTCCTGAAAGATTGGAGAAACTTGTAATGGTGAACTGGAATTTGAAGTTCACTAGTTCTGATTCAGTGACGGAACGTCCGAGTAATACTAGACCCCAGAGCAGTGATTTTGATTATGTAAACATTATTTTATGTGGACAGTTCATAATATTTCATTTTGAAAAGACGGAAACTATGAGTTGTGTTTCAGTACGCAAGCGCAGTAACTGTGAGTTCTATCTCATTTGGGACGAATCTCAAATATCAGTTATTTTGAGTCGTTGTTATTTGTTTATTGCTCTTTATATGATCTAGTATGAAACCAGTTAATTCCAGTAACAAACCTTTTTTGATTGAAACGTCGAGAAAACAAGTAAATGTCATCCTTTTCTACGTTTTCATTCACGGTAAGTCAAAAAAGACGATATTTACTGGTTTTCTCAATAAACCTTGTCCTATTGGTGGAGTTAATAAAACATAATTTCAAACAGTTTGACACAACATTTTTGTATGAAACAATAATTTTAAAACTAGCTGTGGTCTCTGTTGAACGAATTTACACGAAATTCAGATCAAGATTTATCTGCGCATATAACTAAGATCATATTGTAAAACCGTCGTCATGTAATCGACATTCATACAGTATGTCAGTTATTGAAATACATTTAGTTATCACATTTCCATTGTGACTCAAAATATCACTCAGTATTCCTATGACAGTTCTTCCCGACAGATACACTGTACGTGCCTAACGGATATCTATATAACGAAACAAATAATCCGAATAGATTTAATTTCATTATAGACGATTCATACTAGCGAAGGGAAGATACAGAATGGTCAAATGTTATAATCCATGATTAGTTATACATGATTGTGGTATTTGCGAACACTCTTTGGTTTTGTAGTTAGTACAAATATAGTTTCTATTTGAAAATGTATAGTTATTTCATTAATCTACACATTACTATCATTATCATTAATCACCAACAGTGAAATAATGAAACACAAAGATGATATAGTGGAAGAGATGTAATGTAATGTTAGTTTATTTCTTCGCCAAGCCAAACAAAAACTCTTTTGGAGAGAAGCGTGTGATTCAGGCCTTGTAATATAATCACAACTTCTCGCTGCTGTTGTTGATCGGGATGTCTACATTGTTTCCGTACTTCAATTATAAGGATATAATGACACTACAAATTCAATTTCGATAGTTTCTCCAACATTTGGTAACCAAACAGTCTATTTGTAGGCAAAATTTGCTTGCCAATAATTATTATTTTTATTTCTCAGCTAATTCTTCTATTCACTTAATTATAGATAATTCATGGATGTCAAGTTTTAGAGGACTATGTACTCTCTTTACTCACATAAACCTTGATATAAATGTGATATCAATGCAAGCAGAACCAACTATATTATCTTATACCATAGTCGTTGCCCAGTGTTTCCAATTCACAAGATCTTTATAATATACAATAATATTCCAATGACAAGGTGATCTATAATATTGATATTGATAACATTATGAAATCTTTAAAGCAGGAGAGAAAAACAGAACGAGAGATGAGATTTCTTAGTGGAGAATTTTTCATTATTGACATTTCAAAATCAGCAGTTATATTGATGTAAATAACTAACAAATGGGTATGTACTAGTTCTACACAACTATTTCTCATCAATAAATATGGACCATATTGTCAACAATATTTAAGTAGGAATCCGAATAAAGTGTTTGAGATACACTATTACTTTCTGATCTTTTGCAAGGTCACTTATACTGTACAGCAATTACGAACATGCGACTTACGTGACACTTGGATTTGGATGGAATATAATTTAGTATAGTACCATCTTCCTACTCATATATCAACAAATATAAAGTGTGCGGATATGTGTAGTAGACGTTCTTTCAGTAAAGTAACTTAAGAAGTGAACATGATACCACTGATAACTAAATTGCTTAATATATGATGAAATGAAGGTTTGTTTTTACATATTTTAAATGCATTTTGTAACTATAGTTTTTATATTTGGCATATTTTTAGTAATATGATTTATACTTTATTTTATTGCTACTGCTTAAGACAGTAATTGATTTTTGAATATGAATTTCTTATCATAATAATGAAATATTTAAATTCCGCATAGAGTGCTTCAAATTTCAATGAAATTGATCATTTGTGTATTTTAAGCTTGCAAACATGCTCAGCTATGTGATAATCCTGTGTTTCTCCTTTCCTTTCTAAATATATACCTCCTTTCCTTCTCTTTTATACTATACCTGTATTTTACGCTGAAAGATGTTTCCCCCTTCATCCATGCACGTAATTTACTTCTCTAAACTTCACTGATTTTTTGTGATTCTTCTTCAAATCAGACTGCTAGGGACTTAGATCTTTTAAAACGAAATGTCGGTTGAAAATAAACAAAAAGGTATAAAGTAAACGCAAATATATTTCGTAATGCAATTCTTGTTGATAGCGGAGTAAGTTAACTTTACAGCAGAACCATAAGAACTTGCACATGGTTTATGATACCCGCAAACTGGAATATACAGAAACAGCCACAAAAAGGGTAAGAAAAAGGCCACATTTTGGCATTGACGATACTGACTAGAAAAGAGTAGATAACTTGCATTTAAGACTTGCAACGAAATTATTAAGTTAAATAACCATTAAAACTAATACTATAACGAAACTTAAGTTTCGTAAAAACAAATATACTTGTATCGACTTCAAAAAAAAAACAGAAGCGAAGTACTTGATAATGCTAACGCTGTTAATCAGTTTTTTTCTTTGCTTGTGAATGGATTTACTTTTCTTTGTTTTTTCTTTCAGTTTTTTATCTTTCAGCCAGGATCGCTGAAATTACTAGAAAATATATATTCTTAGTTTTAGTTCTAGTTTAGTTTAGTTACAAGTTAGTTATTTATTAGTTAGTTTAGCTGCTATCTGATTGTCTTAATGTTTCATTTTGTATTATTAATTATTACGTATTTGTTTCTTCTCTTGTTCTTAATCCTGCAAAGTCACGTTCTTGTTTTATAGTACATTGTAAACTATATTAGGACAATTATCTGAAAAATATGATAATAAAATATTTTAACCATTAGAAAAAGAGACAAATGTTTAGAGTGAGTTAAGTGATATTTAATAAGTGTTAGAATGTGTTTGTAAAGATATATTTAGCAACGTATGCATAGTTCAAGCTAGCTACGTTATGCAACGTGGAGCAAAAGGGATCCAGTAAAGTGGAACTTGTATTTTGTATATTTCAAATCAATCGAGGTCATACTATTCACTCTGCAAAGGATAGTATGTAAATGAAACGTAAAATCCTAATTGTTTATATTATAAATTAATGTAAAGAGAAAATTATAATTCGGTAATTGATTCATATCTTCTTGTTTTTGACTATTTGCTTTAAATATTAAAACACAATGTAATGCACATATTACATTAGATACGCCCATTATTTAAGTACAAATGAATAATAAAGTATGGAAATAAATTTATTTGGTTTATTGTAAATTTTATTTTTAATTAAGGCCTTTAGGCATCTTTGGCTCAGGCCGATTTATTGCAAATATTTCTCTTATATGAAGATCTCAGTGTCAGAAGCGACAAACCCTAACAGTCAGTAAGAGTCTGATTACTATTTTATCGCAGTAATAATACCGCCTATATTCACTTTGGGTTAGTCGTAACTTACGTTAATCCCTTCATATTTGAGGAGTGCAGAAACAAAAGGATACAAATTACATTAACAAAAAGAAATGTTTGAGGTAATCTGTTATATGGGTCATTCCATGATAAACCATCCAATTAAAACAAATGGTTACATCTCCATTTTAGAAAATTTGTATTTTTTTTTATGTGCGTTCCCACTAATCTGAATATATCAGAACAACTTTTGAAAAAAATATCATGACCTTATTTCTCCCTGGGTGACCATGCTTCCAACATGGCGATGGCGAATGGCGTTCTTTGCTTCCATAGACATATACAAAAACTTGAATATATCTAAAACCAGAAGAGCTAAAGAGCTGAAGCAAAAACTGTTGTGTAGGTCCTAAAACGTATTTTGAAATTTTGGGAGCGTATTTTCTCAAACTTCCTTTATTCTAAAAATTAGGGTGAAAAATTAATAACGAATTGTACAAAATGGAATATTTAAATCATTTTGTGGGGATGAAGGAGTTGAATATAAGGTTACAATTCTCTATAATGATTATACCTACTAACTGACTGTCTGCATACAAAAAATTGTGAAGTTGAATCACACCCTTTATTTTCTACGGAGATCCAAACGTGGTCATACGCTGAAAAATGCCGAATTTTTGGCTTAAATATCTCAGATGGCTCCTCATGGAAAAATCTGAAATTTGGTGTCAAGGAAAACTTGCACGTTCTCAATTCACAGTAAAATTTGTAACTTTTATTTGTAAATAATTTACTCACGAACAGGTAGTTCATAAGAGTTAAAATTGGGTGTTTCAATTAAAAATAATATGAAACTACATATACACACAAAATCCACATGCACTGGCCAAACAACTTTGAAATAAAAGTTATAAATTGTACTGTGACTTGGGCATATACGAAACATTCTTGATACCAAATTTTAGACTTTTTGTGAGGACTCCTTTGAGATATTTAATACTGCCATGTTTCGGCGACGGGTCATATTTCAACTCCCTTAAAAGAAAAATTATGTAATTTAGCGCCATCGTTTTTTATATGCAGACACTCTATTGGTGGGTCTAAACATTACAGAAAATTAGTGCCTTATATACAAATCCTTCACAAAATAATGGCGGCTTTAACGAAGATACCACATTCTCATTTGCATGGTATGACGGAGAAAATCTGCTTGTATTGATCTTCGAAACAAAAGTTGTAATTTGTAATGTAAGTTGGCCACACACAAGGTTTCCTTCACACCAAATTTCAGATTTATTAATGAGGACGCATCTAAGATGTTTAAGCTATAAATCTAAAATTTTAGCGAAAGGTCATATTTGAACCCCCGTAGAAGACGAGGGATGTTATTCAACGCAATAAACTTTTGTGTGCAGAAAATGAAATGGTTTAAATATACAATTGTATACAACTCGTTATTCATTTTCAGCCTTATTTTTAGAATAAAATAATACATTTTTGCTTGGAAGTACTTCACGAGCTACACAACGCTTTTTGATTCATCTCTGCTGATTTTTTAGATATACCTTACATGCCTACGAAAGCAAAAATTGCCATTCGTCATATTGGAAATATGGTCGGCCCGGGAGAAATAAGGGTAGGACATTTTTTTTAAGTTGTTCTGATATCCTCAGACATGTAGGAACTAATGTTCAAAAAAAATTTTTTTTGTAAAATAGTAATGAAATAATTTGACGTGGAATGATCCACATAAACCCAATATACATGCGACACAAAACTATCATATTTTGTGTAAAACAACGTTCGATCTTAGTGTGTTCATGTACAAAATATGACAATTTTTGGTCACCTATATAAAAGATTACCTCGAACTTATCTTATTCGTCAATGTCATTTGTACACCTTGGCTTCGGAAGTCGACATTTATAATTATAAAATTTAACAATAATTTTCAAAATTTGTATTTACCTACAAAGGGCTATTAATGACATAATTATGGAATAATTAAAAATATTTTAATAAAACCGACTTCAAAATAATGCAATTGAAATAAAAGAAATACATTAGTCATAACTCTTGACGAAACATCTTGAAACAAAGCAAATATTTTTATAATGTATATATATATATATATATATATATATATATATATATATATATAGTATGCATAAATAAAAAAATTGAATAATAGATGCAATAATAGTTTATGATCCAATACATGTATAAATAATTATTAAAATATCTTTGTATTTCCGAACTTTTTCAATTTCAAAAAGAACTTGAAATTACATATATAAACATATTTATTTTCATATTAATTGAATTCACTTGCAGATTCATACAAAATAACAGAAGGAAATTTTTGTGAGTCCGAAATTTATACAATATGACAACACCAACCTAATTTTCTTTGTAAGTACAAGAAATGAAATGCTAATTTCACATCGATATCGAAACTTGGTTTGTTTTTGTCATATTGTGCATATTGTCATATTGGTTTGTTAGTCGAATTTAAAAACTACACGTATTGGTTATTTTTTGAGAATCAGAATGTATTATTTAGATTCATTATCGAATTACAATGATCTTTTTTGCATGCCCTTAATATATATTTTTCTTTTAATTTACTTTAACTGCTGTAATTTCTTTCTTTTTATTTTAAGAATTATGCAAAACTAAAGCGTACCTATGTTACATTTAATTATGAAAATAGTATCTTTGAATTTGTCCTTCAATTTTCGTTGCAAAACCTTCGTATACTGTCCACCTTCCTACATATATATATATATCAATGCAACCTAGATTGTTTAGGTTTACAAATGGCAGAGAAAGAAAGATAATTAGACCAGTCAAAATTATACTATAAATTGTTTATAAATATCTTCATAAACATCTGAACGTTCGTTTACGAACGTGTTACATAACATGAAATAACAGCAAACGCAATAAATTATACATAGGCTTGAAAGTCTTAACACGGAAAGTTAATTTTTACTATTTAGATTAGAAATACAGCTTCTACAAACAAAAATTACAAAACTATACTCTAATGTTTCAATTTTCTCATCAAAATCAGATTCCTTAAATTTTAATGTTTAGTTGAAATTCACAATATTATATAACTGTATTTCTGATGTAGAATAAACATAACAAAGCTACATTTTTTAAACATTTCATTGATTTCTTGCTGAAAGAAATCACAATAAGAATTAAAAATAATCTAAATAATGATCAACAATATGTATTGCTAAAGAGTAATACATATTTATATGTTGATGCAATACCTACAATTCGTACTGAGCTGTTATGTAAGTCTTCTTGTTCTACCGTGAAAATTACAAATTTTCAATAAAAACTTTTATGCTGCTTCATTTATAACGTAATTTGATTTTGCAACTTTTGCACGATGAATTTCTGGTGCAAATTTTCCTTTTAGTGACACAATTTTCTAATTATTTTTTAAAAGTTTGTTATTCGAGTAATTTCGTTTACTAAATGAAGATTCGTCATTAAAATTATAACTTCGCTTATTACTGATAGTTTTCAAAAAGTTTATAAAAATTTTTAAAGGGTTAATATTGACTTTGTATGTAAACAACACTATTTTTCATGAACCTTTCTTTGAAATGAGATGAGCTATTAAATATTTTGGAAAATAACTAATTATGACAATCGTGCATTTCATAATGATAATACTCAAGGAAGTTAGAAACTTAAACAACATAGATAATTAGTTTTCACAACTTTTCCAGCACATTTCCTCGTTAAATATAAGTTACTGTAAATGATATACTTAGAGTTTAAGATCCTACAAATGAAATACTAGTATGTTATGATTAATTTTATCAAAAACGGATTTCAAATTATAACTCGCAAAAGAATATAAAATACAATTATGAGTAGGAAAAATATTAACTGTTAAAAGTGCCTCTTTAACTATCAACAGATAAATAAGGAGACAAAAGTAAATAATTTCTGTGCTCTTCAATATAAAATACATGAACATTTAATGCCAATAATTTTTCATTGAATATTATTTAAAGCAGTATAAAATATGAAAACAGTTCCCATTTTTGTAAAATTTATCTTTAATAGGAAACTACTTAATCAATTCAGTTTGTAACCTAAATGTTTATAAAATAATGTATCAGATCTTTGAGTTTAGTTATCTCAATAGTTTTCATTAGCTTCAGTTAAGAGATAAATGGATAATTAGCGCTTTACAACAGATTTTTTTTTAAATCAAAGGTTAAGCATAAACAACATTAGTACTTTACAATTCAGTATATAATATCTGCGTTTAGTGTCGCTAAATCTAACATGAAACGAAATTCATTATAATACTCAATATTAAGATTTTCATCTTCTAACTAAATTGTCTCAAAGATTTTTGGCAGTGCAGCGTAAGAATTCTTTAAAATCGTTATACTTTTATTTCAATTTCATGAACATCATACATTGTTTACAAAGTAACACCTTATTTTGAATAAATAATTTTTCTGTTAATAAACTTTTCATTAAAAGTATTACCAATATGTTAAAAACTATTTCTTCGCAAATCTATAAAAATCTAGACTTTTAAAGAGGTATATTTAAGAGAGCAAAGAATTTTTAACTTTTAAAATGTTCTAAGTTGCCAGTTTTAAGTTGGCAGTTAGACGATACAATAAGATAAAATACTTTTGTACGTATGTGATTAAATTCGAAGCCAATGTGCTCGCCTAGTTCGTCACATTATGTTTACGATATTAACAAACCGAAAAAGGAAACAGAATTCCACTTTACTGCATTAGTTTTTATCCACTCAGCATAACGTCTTGAGTAGTCAGTAGATTAAAATTTTGATTCCCTTGCTTATCTCCTTACTATCCCTCTATCCCACCCTGTATCTTTCTCTATCTTTCTATCTATTTAGCTATCTCTATTTCATTGTAGAATGTGTGGAAATCATCTTTTTATGAGTTGTAAAATTAAGGGTGTTTAATCAAATATATATATATATATCGATATCTATCGATATTGTATAAAATAATCATAAATGAACATAACTCATTCACGCATAATAAATCATTATAAAATGCATTTAAATATTTTTCAGTTTTCGCTGACAAGTCTTCGATATAGAAGTGAAACGTTTTCATCATCTAACTTCAATAATATGATATTTCAATTATTTAAATACCTATTAATTTTCTGTGGTATGCAGTATTTTTTTTTTTTTTTGCATTTTCCTCTTCATCTGCATTAACTTAATAGTTTTAAAGTATTTATGTTAAAAACGTACTACTTTTAATGCAGATGCTAATAATGATTAGAATTGATCTATCTTTTACATATCAACTGCATATATTTACATTGAAAATTAAATATTTTAGGGTTTTTGTTGAATATTCTGAATAATATAAAACAACCGATACCTGCTGAGTGTAAGACAAATTTATAATAGATGTAATTGTGAAATTCTATCTTACACAAATTGCACATAATTTTTTGTGTTAACAATAAATAAAGTAAAATATAAAATTTATTTGCGTATTGTATCAACAAAGAATAAACTACAAATTTTCGCAGTAATTCGGTTGTTTTGGCAATCGAACTTTCAGTGGTTCCTTTGATCAAGGACATCCAAGAAAGCTCGATTGAAAATGAGTATCAAACAGTGTCGAAATTCAATTAATATTTTTATTTTAAAATGTTGTTACTATTTTACTTTACAATGAATATGTTAAAAAACTTAATTTTGATATCATAAAGTCTTCGTTAAAGCTGACATTTTTTCGCGTAATGACAATTTAAAAACATAGTTTGCTTATTCCAGTGTCAGCAACAAACATATATTCAATCAACGTCACTTTTTATTGCACTATTAAGGTAATAAAAAGACAGAATTAACTTATTTAATAAATTTGCTTCAACAACACGTGAAATGTACATGAACTGGCGTTCTTTAAAAATGTTTATCCGTTTCTATGACACTTATTGTTGACAATGAAAATTAATTTGAACAGAAAGCGACACTCTTATTTCGTAATTCTCTTATTGCACAATTGACTTAGTTTCAAATTTCTCCGCCCCATGAATCTTTTTGTATTCATTGGAATATTGATCAAACGGAAAATTAGCACGTATTGTCAACGTCACTATCTTCTGTACGTCCCAAATGATTCATATCTTTAGATCGAAACTGGTTCAAGGGAGTTTTGATTTTTGTTATTTTTAGTTCTGGCTTTAACGCAGCTTTGGCATTGCTGAATTTAAGTTTTTGTGTTTATTAGCATAAACAAATATGGTCCAACTAGTAATCGATTTATATCAAATTTGGTACTTGCAAATAGTTCAGCCTTATCAGGATATAAGGAAACTCTGTAATTCGAAATGAAAAAATACTCTTGAATAGTATTGAATTACATGTTGTAATCAATCAAATAAACATTTGTAAGAAAGAACGTTCGCCATACATGTGAAAAATTTGGCTTCAAATATCCGTCAAAAAGCCCCTCAAACACTAGAGATTTTTGGATTAATAATTTTTTAAGTGCCATTCTTTCGGTGAGTTCTCAACGTTAGTACGTATCAAAACTATACATGGAAATACGAAAATATAAAACCTATGTTAGAGAAGCATAACAAAACAAAGTAAGTGCCTCATGTAAAAAATAATGATTAATAAATAGTTTTCTTTAGTGATTAAGCTATACTATTGATCACCGGATTCACTGAAGCTAAAGAATGATCGTGAAACTCTCATAGCAAACAGAATATTCAGTTACGTATTTAGGCAATATTTTAAACAAACTCAGTGATTTCACCCCAGTTAATTAAAACTAATCCCATTGAACTTTAATAGCCTTTCCCCTACAACCGATTTTTAAAAATATATATTGAAATTGGAATCGACATCTACTTCGTTCTAGAACGATATTCAAATAAAGCTTTTCCATTATTAACCTATTAAGCATATAAATATTATATATGATTATAAGTAAGATAGTTACAAGCAACAAATCAGTAAAGATTCTAAATAGGTAGAATGAAGAATTTAAAACATTATTAATTTGTCATAATTATTAACAAAAATGGTTTTAACCGCGTTTATTAAACTCAACTTATCTATTCAGAATTATTAAATTTAAATTTTTATTAGTTTGTCGAAAGTTTCGTATTTGCCCAAATTTATGTTAAAATTCCCGCAGTAGACCAAGTTTGATTTAACGTTGGTTGTCCAGTAGACCAAGTTTGATTTAACGTTGATTTCCAGTAGGCCTAGTACGATTAACGTTCATTCTTTAGTAGACCAAGTTTGATTTAACGTTGATACCCCAGTAGACCAAGGTTGATTTAACGCTGATTCCTCAGTAGGCTAAGGTTCGTTTAACGTTGATTCACCAGTGGATCAAGATTGATTTAACGTTAATAAAATGATTAATATCCGTTTTTTGACAACTAATGCTACCAAATATTGTTGAACCAACATTTCCGCTTAAAGTACACGTTAAAAAGGCTAACATATCAACGGTAAATCAAATGTTACTACTGGTGATAGAACAAAATGTAACTCTAAATGACATTAATTAATTATAACTCCTTACTGTTATCAGTAAACTTTGCATATATCGATAAATATCGTAATAAATAATTGTTACTTAATACTGAAGAAACACCCTATCTTTTTAGTGAGATGATATAATTTATCTTCCTCCTGTTTTTCTTTCTACATATTTCATCTTACATCTATCTCCTCCTGTTTTCTAGCCTGCCTGCCAAACACAAAAAAGCGCTTGATTCTTTGTAGATGATTCTTGCTGTTGGTTTCTCCTTTTTTCACCTCTTCTTCGATTCTTCCTTCTTGGTTTTTTTAGCTGAGGATGTTGGCCACAAGCTATTCTCTCGCCGGGTGCAGCAGTCAAGGTCCTTCTTGGATCAGATCAACAGGCTTCGATGTAATGGCCCAACAGCGAAGGAAACGACTGAGACCATCTTTGGAACTAGGGATGAAATGGTGGGGAGGTGGGTCGATTAATCCAAAAAATCAAAACAAAAAAGCATCCCCCGCCCCTTTAATAGTCCGTTCGTCCGTGTCAGTCCTCAGACAACCCTCCCCCAGCCCCTTATCACGAAAATATCCCCTCTTGTAAACGTCTTGACAATATATCTTCCACCACCCCATCACGCCCCTATAAAATGTGTTTTTTTATTATTTGTTTATGTTTCTAACATCAAAACCAACATTAACAAAAGAGAAATCACCACATCTGTGGCGCAGACCGCATAGTTTGATAATCCGGCATGCGCTTTTCGGGTGTGTGTCTTCATTTTTTTTTAATTATGTTTTTATATACGTATATTTTTATTAACAGAGACAAGTTAATTATATAACAACACCTATTTAAATGCAATTAAAACATTCCCTTTTTTATAATTCCTTTTAACATTTCTATTTAATATAATGGCAAGAAAAGTATTCTATGTTGTCTGAGAACATAAAAACGTAACATGTGCACGTATTGTGTGTTTATTGTTGGATGGATGTTTCGAGTATGTAATTGTGTTTCTCTATATTTATGACTCATACGTTCAGTATTATTATAAATGTTAATATTATTCAAATTCAAGTTTAATTGTGCTATTTGTTCGATTACTGTTGTAATTTTATTTATGTACACGAAGCTATGCAATAATAAGATAATGGCAGATTATATAATTCATTTTATATTAGCACAAAATTATTTAGTCACTACAAATGTGGTACCCGACAGTGATTACTATTTTTCATATCTCACATTAAAAACCAACTAAAATATCGCACGTCATATAGAAATGAGACTGAGCGGTTATAATGAATGTCTACATTATATGGATTATTGAGAATCTAGGAATTTATATCATTGTCCCAATCGTATTTTGCAGCTTGAATACATTATTAATTCATGAACTTATCTGTAAATTATCACATGTTAGATACTATACAATAATTCAAGTAATACGAGTTAAGACTTTCCCCTATTTTATATAAGGCATGCTTCGTTAGGAAAAGTAGTTTAGTTGTAGAATAGAAATATAGTTTGCAAAGTAATCTGGCTACGAGACAGCAATCTATAGTATGAGAACTATGGAGATGAGGCTGTAAATCACTGTATGTATTTATGAGAGGACTCCATGACGTTATACACTGGCTACTATATTACCTATTTATCCTTCCAATAGGATAAAACAAGCAAAATTTGATAGACGCAGATTGAAATTACAATTTCGTATATTCAGTCTAATAATTTTGAATTTCTATTTGATGTCATAATTATTTTTATAAATATATATTCTCAAATTATCCTCATATTTTCATTGTATTTTACAATTAGAAATATTTCAACAAACGTAGTCATTTTTCGTTTCTGCTCTTACATTGTTGCGCAACACTTTTGTTTTATTAGTTGGTTTCGTTTCGTTTCCTATGGTATTTGTCGGTGGAAATGAATATTTTCATTCCTTTATCGCTTTATAGGAATACACTATGTTTTTTCCAAAGCACAGAAAGTTAAGGAATTACAACGTAAAATATTTCACACGTGCCGAACTATTTATAAATTTACACACAACTCAAATAAATTAGCAAAGTTTTAAAAATTTCAAAAGGTATAGAATAAGAACGAATTGTTATGTACCAAGGATTTGTGATAAATTAATCGTACTCAATCTGAAACCTAAGCGATATGATTACATGAACTAGCTTAAAATCGATCTGCGAATTGTAAACAAAACGTAAAGATCGACCGAAAACATGTTTTCTATGGTAACAATATAATCAACAAAACGAGGTACATATATTTCATTTTAAAAAAATATTGTAGAATTTTATATTGAATTATTACCACCTGATTACTAGCTGGAACGGTGGATTGTACGAATTGCGTTTGCGAATCAACCTAAAGTGTGCACGAATGATACCAATATATATTCTTTTGAAGCTATTTGCTGTGCATCCCTTACCGTTTTAATGTCAAATTCCTTTAGTACCCCCGTATATTATTCATAACTTCTCTTGCAAAACCGTCAAATATCCTTGAAAAGAAAAAGATTGTTTTAAAAAAGTAATTTTTGACAACCTTGACTGCATTCAAACACTCACTAGTAACTTTCTCCGCAACTTTTGAACGTTTTGATTTTCCCTGAAATGCGAAATAAGCCACCACCCTTCGTTTAGAATTGCCGACTGTGCTGTTTGCAAAAAAGCATGCACAACTTGCATGCTTCTATATTCCACCTTTCAGATCATAATTACTATCGATATTAAAATGTTACCAAAGTTTCAACCACAGACGAACGGCCTATCATAGCAGGGGATGGGGGATGTATTTGTTCTCATCATGAGAAATTTAGAACAAAATATCTTCTGAGAAAGTTCCTCCTGAACGTTTCCTTTGCAATCTTTAGATTCGATTGCCGTTGGTCTCCAAATATCTTTACATTCATTATAAAACTGGATGTAAAAATTTCATGTTCATTTCAAATGTTTAGTTCTAATTTTCCCATATTTCACATCATCATAGTTGGTCATGTCTTCGCCAAGATTTCAAATCCTTCATCTTCTTTCTCGACAGTCACACTAATTATTTACTTTGTAGTCATTTTTTGCAGTGACGAAATGATGTTTCGTAAATCAGTTTTCAATTGAGATAAGAAAAAAATCCTAGTTTCTTGTAAATTATAACCGTGAACTCATCTACAAGATACTTACAAATCGTTTCACAAACCTTACGGTTATATTTAGAAAAGCAATGTTTGACTTTTATGCTATTGATTTTTCATTTATCCTTATTAATTCGCAAATATCCACAGACACAACGCCAGAAATCGTTGAATTCAAAGCTTTACAAACTTATCCAAATTATTTTGTACGTTCCAATATAGTTTATATATTTCTATTTCGTATAGTATTTTATAAACTTAGAGAATAAGATATTTAACTGATTTTTGTCAACACTATTGCAACTTTCAGCTTGGGTTCCTGAAAAAACATAACAGGTTTGTTTTATAATATAAGTGTATTTATTGCCCGCCGTGTGAATACAATATGTATTTATATTGTCTTAAATATTATATGCATCTTTGTTTGGTGTTGCAAATAATCGTATAGTATAACGAAAGAAAAAACTCATTTATTATTATTATTTTGTTTTTATAGCTGTCTTTACTTCCATTTTTTTCTTAACTAAACTCTTTTTTGATCTTATGAATCGCTTTGTACCTTTACTCTACAAATGCACTTACCAAGAATGTATCTTATTATCAATCTCAATATTGGTTTAATGCTATATGTGAGACTGTTTTACGTTCTTACTTATTTAAAGAGCATTTTTGTAGTTGAAACAGATTCGAACTATGGATTCGTAAAGGTAGGTTGTTTAACCTGATTGCAAATCAGCAACGTTAAAGGTTTGTTTACTGTACATTGACTTCAATTCAGTCTTCACGTCAGAATGATGTAGCATACAGGATGTCATTTTACAAGCCTTGACTTACTTACTTCTGACAAGAATAATACCGGAGAAAGTTATTTTCCCAATTTTATATTTGTTACTATTGTGGTGGAAACATCACCCAATATTAAAGGGCTCCGTTAAATTACCAGTGCTTAAGTTTAGATGGTATTAAGAGTGGGACAATGTGGCACCTCGCTAGCATTACCTTTACCTATTTCGCAAAACAACTTTGTTTATACGTCTTTGCGCCTGTCTAATGGGACTGGGGTATAAGATTACTAATTAATTTTTAATCATAAAAGTTTTTTTTTTTTACAAAAGAAGAAAAAATAAAATAATGAATTGGTGCATAATAATGGTAAATTTATTACTTCTTAAGGGCACTCTTAATTTACCTAACCGAACTTAAGACAGAGTTCTACTCACGTCAGGTTTTAATTTTTCTCAAATAGTTATTGTTTACAAGAGCACAGACAATTTATATAATTTGCAATTTGCAAATTCAATTTATTCGATTCGATAAACTAAGAATTGATCTCTGAAGATGACATGTATCGAAAAGCGTACTGTAGTAGGACATGCTAAGAGTTAGCAGATTAGCGGCGATTTGTGACTTAGTCCAAATAAAAGTGTGTACAATAGAAAATAATTTATAAATAAAAAAATGACTAACCTGAGTTTAAGTCTGGCGACATCTGGTAACCGGAAAATTACTTTAACAAATTAGTGGTCCGACGTTCCTCTGGACGACTGTGTGTGTGCCGAATCCTTGTTTCCGCAATATTTAAACGAAGTTAAAGTGACGCTTGTGCAAGTATTAGGAACACGCCACAAGTTATTGTTGGAGTCTCTTTAGTATACATTGGGCGTTTCATTTGGAACCTTGAATAGAGCGTCACTGGTGATGGCGTTTAAAGATGATGTGCATTGAGTATAACGATAAATAATATCTAACCTGGATTTTTCAAACCCGTCTTCATTCGCTATCGCTTACTCGACATAATATCCGTTTTTAATTTTTGTAGCAAGACATCAATAGTGATATCGAAACAAACGTGTCACTATGACGTAACATTACCATGATTCCGATTCATCAACCTGTGACTTATTTCGTTCAGAGAAATAACGCACGACGTAAGCTAAAGTAATACCCGTAAAAGATTCGATTCTAATAAATTGATTTATTAGATAAGGATTATCTAATATAGATTAGTTAAAATTAGTTCATAACCTTATACTGTAATATAGTCTTAATATGTAAATGGAACTTTACAGTTATGTTTGCTAAGTATTTACGGTAATCTGGAGTAAATACTACCATTCTTACCAAAATTGCACTAATAAAATTATCGCATAAATGATCGTATATTTCTTTCAATTCAAACAGAAATATCTGTATTTTTATACAGAACGTCTGTTTTGTTTTCTATCACTAATATACACCTAATTTTCTATTATATCGTCACCTTGGAACCAGAAAGTACTATGTCCACTTTTTGGAAAAATGAAGTTGGCGAGGTGTGGTATGTGATACCGCTCGTACATTTCAAAACTGCGCCCCTCAATTAGTAATTGACTTTGTAATTGAATTAAATTGAATTTATTTTAAGGCCTTTAGGCAACTCAGGCTCAGGCCGTATGGATGATGGGATAAATTGGTGGAATGAAGGAAGTGGGAGGGAATGGGAGCACGCCGAGAAAACCCAAACACCCCAAACACGGTGTTTGTCCACCAGAAAGCCCACATGGCATGAGCAGGGATCGATCCGACGGCCCCTAGCACCAGAGGCGAGCGCTCTACTAACTGAGCCACCGTGGTCCATAATTGACTTTGTGTTCCGTCCGCTTATGTACCTTTCATTCATGATCAACCCTCCCCACATCCATGGTTAGATGTCATCTAACTGACGTTATGTGCTCATCACGTGATCAAGCGGTATGACCTCGGACCTCGGGGTGTACCTAACAAGTTTTGTACTCGCATTCAGCCTATACCATCTAATAGTCGTTAAACTGATCCTTTGTAAAACACATGTATTGTATTTTGATAAACGTGTTATTGAATAGAAATTATAAAAAATGATGTAAACAATTGATATAAACTATTATTATCATAAAGACAACGTACAGTTCTAAAAATACCGCTTTTGCCGCCATATTAGTTAAATTCTACTTAATTAATTAATTATTATTTCTGCCTACCGAGCTCTGAAAAATCTTTTAACAGGTACTGAATAAGCTATAAACGGAAAAGGATCATTGTAAGATCCAAAAGAAGGGAGGTAAAAATTAGCGGTATTACAATACCGGACCTCGGGGTGTGTGTCCCATACTTCGCACCTTGGCAGCTAAGAGTACTGCAGTCAAATACCTTGCACTAATAGGTATCAGCCCCAAAAATAATATCTCACAAAATGACCTCCAAGTGGCTAGAAATGTTGAAAATGAAATTAATTTATACATACTTTAAATGGAACTTCAAACTTTAATTTTTATTACAAAAGTAGCAAACGTGAACATAGTACCTTCTGGTTCCTAGGTGATGATATGTTCATAATTTCTTATCTTTTTGTTTCTCGCATATGACTATGATAGTCTGTTCAATTCTCGTATAACTGCAGGACAAAATTAGTCCTTTTGCTTTGCACAATGGTAGTTATTATATAATTTGATTTTAGAACGTAACTTTCGCAACCAATTGTTTAAGTCCTGTGCAGATCGTTGGAATATTCTATAACAAGTAACATATACACAAATTAAACAAAGCAATTAAAAAGTGAAATTTAAACATTAAAACACTTAATATGAACAAGTCTAAAAGAAATAGGTTAGGTTAGTTTGGTATGTTTAGTAATTATTACGTATTTCGTTAATGAGTTCTTTGTACTCTGCATGTAGTAGAGTTTTGGTCCAAATGGAGGGTCACTCTTTAGAGTGGCGAATATGTCTGATATTTTGTCTCCTACTTGTGTAAGATCTTCTTGTTTATTCTTGGATTTCATTGTTTCTTCTGTTACGCTGGTTGGATTTTCCTGTACTAAGATGTGTTGTTCCAATTTTTTAGATTGTTATGATCAGATTGATCACCATGAGAAACATTGCTAGAACTACTTTGGATTCAGATAGTATTAGTACTTGTGTCTGGTAAGGTATCTTGAAATTCATTACTGAGATTATATTTTGCCCGAGCTGAACATGATTCTCTTTGTTGGTTATTTTAATCTTGAATTTCCAATTTAATTTTTTCGTCTTCCTTGAATTGGATTAAATTTTGATTGTCTAAACAATTATGACTCTGGGTCAAATTACAGGTTGGACTAACTAGAAGATCCTTTTTTAATTAATGTATCACCCTGGTTCTGGTTGAAATTAACTAATTGTAATTCAATTAGAGAAGTTTTCTTATCATTTGAAAATTCTTTCTTGTAATCATGAATTAAATCTTGCTTCTTTAAAGAATCAAAATTAGTTGTAGAATCAGGTTCAATATTATCAGATTTAACTCGTTTGTTACTAGGTTTGATTACATGTGATTTTTAGAAACGTCTGATTTGTAAGTACTGTTATCGATGACGGCACGTTCACTAGTTACTGTTATAGCGTTTTGATGTTCACTTGCACTGTTTACCGCAGATCTTTTCCAAACCTTTTGCTATGCACAATTATTTGTATACATATATTTTGGGTCTTTTCGCAACACTCTGGTCTGTTGGAGATTTCTTAATTAATTAATGGGGTATTGCTTTAGCTTACGTCACGTGTGACTGTTCGGAACGAAATAAGTCACAGAATCATGAATTGGAATCATGGTAATGTTAACTCATAGTAACTTGTTTATTTCCATATAACCATTGATGTTTTGTTACAAAAATCAGACAGTATGTCGAGTGAGCGATAGCAGACGACTACGGGTTAGAAAAAGCTAGGTTCGATATTTTCTTTTGTTATACATGATGCAAATCACCTTTAACAGACTCACCTGTGACTACTCCATTTACGGTTCCAAATGGAAAGCCCGACGTATACTAAAGAAACGCCATTAATGGAAATAATATAAAACAAAGAACATATGTATATGATAAAAGAAACACATAATTATCATTAAACATAAATATATAAATACTGAGCGTAATTTGAATCAAAAGAATTGATTAGGCAAACTTGTTACATTTGTTTAATGTCATTTAACTGCTGTAGGGCATCTTGCTATTCTGCATAGAGTTGAGAATGAGATCCAAATCGAGTATCATCACGTAGAGCATTGAATATATGGGTAAAGGATTCCCTTATGAGTAAATGATTGTAGTTTATTATGGGTTTGGATTTATTCTACTCCTTCGTTTACTCTGATTGGTTCTACCTGAAATGCGTTGTATTGGTTCCGATTAAATTGATTGTTAGTATCATCTAGAGATTCTTGAAGTTCATGGACTGTATTACATTGATTCCAGCTAATGAGGTTACTTGTGTCTGGTAGGGATTCTTGAGGCTCACTGTTCTTATATGTGTGGTTCCAGTTAGAAGGATTTCATATATCAGGTAATAGTTCCTGACTTTCATTTGTATTACATTGATTTTTCTTGGAATGTGATGGTTCTTGAGGTGAATATTCTTGTTTGTTGATGTGATCAATGTTTCTTCAGTATTAGATTTATCTTGAGACAGGGAATTATCTTGATCGTTACGAGACAGTTTTATACGTTTTGTACTGGGTGTTGATAATTGAAGATTTTGGCTGTCCGCTAGACAGATATTAACTTGAGATATTACTGGGTAATCACTAGAATTTGTATCAGTGTTTTGCAGATCACTTGCATTAATTTCAGACTTGATTTGGGTTTGGATTTGAGTGTTGCACTATATGTACTTGAATTATGTAATACACTTGTATCTTCTCTTGTTAAAACTGATGCTACTTGAGCGTACGTAGGCTTAGAATATGTGGAGATTCTGTTATTTTGTAACTTTAATCGTTTAATAGCTTCCTTATAAAGTATGTTTTCTTCTACCATTTAATAAATTATTGCGGTGTTTGTTTTTAATTTCTTGCCAGAGTTATCGTATGACGAATGGTCTGAACTCCCACAATTTATACATTTGCGAGTATTATTGCAAGGTAATGGGTAAACCAGC
>JAGDQP010024282.1:0-28140 GCA_022664845.1 Lepisma saccharinum | reverse complement strand
TTTTTTTTATAATAAAATGGTTTAGTTACTTACTACACCCAAATGGCTGATAACCCAAATTGTGACTGGCGTGAGTTACAGGGTCCCTGAATTTTTGACTTAAATAGTGAGTTACCTGCGTTGTTTTAAAGTATATTACTCTTCATAAGAGCTAAATTTAGCTTTTACAAACGAATTTCTATATTTAACCTAATGTTCTCAAAATATTGGTTTTGACGGTTACTCCGTAACCCTTCATACAATTCTTACAAAAGATTCAATGTTGAATTATAATACTGTATTAATCACATCAGCACTATACGTACATTCAGTATTTCTAATCATGTTTCAAATCTCCTGGAACAACAGAAATAAACGTAGTATTCGTATTACCGATATTTCACTGCAGATGTTTCCAATCTTTTAAATATTGAAATTGTGTGTTCTGAAAATGCTTCGCTAGGCACTAAGTATACCAAAGGAAATTTCTGTTGGTATAGTATAATCGTTACGATTTTTAAATTAATAAATGTGTTGTAGATTCATTAATAGATTTATTTAATATACTTAATTTTATTGTGGTGGTATTTATATTGAGTGCAGAATAGTCACTTCATCTGTAGCTGAAACCTAAGTAAATAAAGAACAGTTTATACATATATTGCTTACGTTATAAAATGAGTATTCAAATCATGTTATCATAAGAAATTTAAAATTCCCATTAAGAGAAGCTGCTTCTTCGGGGACGTCATAAAATATTACATCACGGGAACATAGTTAGAGGTTCCAAACAAAAATTGAGAAATGTTGTAGAGCAGATTGCGTGCTTTAAAAAGTCAATAAAGATCGCAAAAACGGGAGGAGTGTGTGGAGTTAAACAACATTAAGTGTGGTTTAATATTTTAGAAGGCCCCCTGATCGATCAGAGGAAAACGTCTAGCGTAAGTCGTTTTCAACGAAAAGCGTCTAGAAAAAGATGGATTATAATGCATCCTGTAATATGTCATTTTGATTCCTTCTTACGTGATAAATTCGACTTTGGATTAAGGTGACATTTTCCGTGACAGCCTAACGATCAACCAGAAAATGGGTTTCATGTTTTTAATAGGATTTTTTTTCCTTATTTTCTAATGTTCTTCGTTCGTGCAACTAGAGGAGATGTTCAATTCTGTTTAAAAATGATAAGAAGTAAAATAAGTTGTAAACTACGATGAGGCTAGATTAATATATAAAATGTTTGCAGATTTGTAAGTAAATAAGTATAAGTTAATAGTGAAATATGGATGTTCCGATGATCTAAAGACGAAATTATGAAAGTTTTTCCTATATGTACAGGTGTCAGTTCTGTGTCTAAATATTTAAGTTCACATATAAATAAAAGTACTTGCATTGAAATAGTGTTCCAAATTATTTTAATGATTTTTTTTTCGTTGAATATCAGGTTTGTCATTACGTGCAATGGTGATAAATGTAATTAAAAGATAAAAGGAAAATGTTCCTTTTTCAGGACGTTAACTATAATTGGTTATTTAGAACAGTTTTTGCCATTTCAATACGCATTTATCTAACACTGACTGACTTGCAGAGTTTCTATCATGTTTCAAACATTTTTGCTAGTTTTGCTCTGAGGAATTCAACTTAGTATACAGTTCTTCTTTCGAAAAAATGTAGGTTTTGAAACTGGTTACAATATTTACACTTGTGGGCCCAAAATATCGTAAAACCCTTTGATTTGTTTTACTCCTTCATTTTGCTTGTGGAAAACGATGGAGACGTAGAAGATTGTCTTCGCCTCCTTAGCTCAACGTATCATTGTATGCTCACCTGGTATTGCTAAAGAAAACCGATGTAGAAGATATGTCATAACTGTTGGTTCAGGTTATAAATCCAAAACATCACGATTTCGAAGAGGACTCCATACGTTCGAACTGGCAGGTTTAGTGTTCGCGTGGTCCTGGCCTCTAAATTAGTGGTGTCGCAATCGAACGCTTTGGTTCACAACTAATTAGTTAGTTCAACAAAACTAATTAGTTACTACCTCTGAAACTCAAAATAAAGACACTAAGAACAAATCAAATAATATTCAAAAGTAGCGTTTCAGATGGCTATTGTATAAACGGTTTAATTACTTTTCAAACAAAATAATAATGGTAACAGTAGAGTTATCATAACAGTAAAAATATAAAATAATAATAATTTGAATATATTTTATGGCCTTTATGTATTTAATCCTCAGGCTGGTATAGTGTAGGGGACAGGATGTGGGAAGAAGTCGACCTAAGTCTAATTTTAAGGTATCATACCGGCGTTTACCTACTGTGCTAAGGAAAAGCCCTGGTAAATAACAATATCAGAAGAAGGACGAAAACATATTTACCGTTTCCGGAAATCTAATTTGTAAGAAAATTGTACTTAAAAATTCAGGGTTATTTTAAATTTATGTTGCGCTTGTTTTCAAAACCACTTACGGTAATATGGAGCAATAGCGTCATATTCTTTCAAGCATGAAGTTGAGGCTGAGAGTCATGCCACTGATCCCGTTCAGCTTTTCCTCTCAATTCCGAATTCCTCGTTCTATTCGGAGGAAAGCAAATGGACATGACTTGCGGTAAGAGCTCAGAACGAGAAGCAGATATTCAACGCAAAGTCTTCCTCCAGCAATTTAAAATATCCACTAGCAATTGCCGTTTCAACCAAGTCGATAATTACGTTAATCGTCTCGTCTGTGCTTTTACAGCGAAAATTCCTTTCAAATTCAATGAAGATGAAAGTAAAAGCAACGTTCAAAATCTGGCCAGTCGTTCATCCTTGTATGTCTTTTTTGTCACTTTGTTACAGCAACAAATGTCCATTAAATGCAAAAGTTAATAAGATGTTAACCAAAAAATAATAGATTATCATATTGCGCATAAATTTTTATAAAGATCCAACAGGAAGTGCTTTCTTTTGAACAACTGTCAGTATGATCAACATCACTTTATTGTTATATTTTTTCGAAATCAATTTTAAAACCACTATTTCTTTTTTCAACAAACATTAACATATATTACTGTTCAACTAATTAACATGATGCGACTTCTGATCTATTCGGAGCATAAACCATTTGCTTTTGAAAGATATTTTAATGTTTTAAATTATTGATGCTTGTTATTCAGATATAAAATTGTGTTACTCTAAATTCGCTTGAGTATGCTAAAAGACATTTAAAGTTTTATTGGAACAAAACAATGAACAATAATGTGGTATTTAGATGTGGCATGATTTAGGAAACTTGGTAAATTTATTTCATTTTACAACTTTTAGTTACGTATTTCTTCACTGCAAACTAGTATATTTTATATCAGCGGTTCTTAACTTGTTCCGCAGACTCCTGAGGGTCCGCGACTTCCTCGCAGGGTTAGAAGAAAAGTGTTCATATTTTGCAGTTAAAACAGAAGGACGGGGAACAACGGAGTGACAATAACATTTCTGCTTCGCTACGGTACATTCACTATGAGATCGTCAATAAGATAATTTCGAAACTTAGTTTGATATTTCGCTGAGAGAATTTAAGTCGTGCAGAAAGGTTGTATGCAAAACGTAGCTCCTCCTCTCATCTGCAAAATACCGAGATCGAGGTTGCAATTTTGCGTTGAAAACCTGCATATTTGTATCGTTCAATCAACACAGTTTTAAAAGAGTACTTCGTGTGGGAAAAGACCTAAAATTTGCTATTATTCGATTTCTGGACGTAAGTTAAAGCAAGCAAATAATGTTGTCGGCGAATTGGTACCTTTGCTTCATACGCAGGGAAGATCTAGTTCCAAAGTGGATACCAGAAATACTAAAGCAGGCTTTAGATGAATCCATTGAAATGTACAAATTTATAAAGAGCAAAACAATAATTCAAGACTTTTTGAACAACCTTACAAATATATGGACAGCAAACACCACCAACATTTCTTATGGTAAGTCTACATTAGGTCTTGTTGATCAACATGTTTGTGTGCGCGAGGATTATCTAAAGACCGTGACAATCTTCAATTTTCACTCCACTTATACCGGGTACGTTTATTAATTGTCACGGTCTTTAGATAATTCTCACGCGAACAAACATGTTCATCAAGAAGGCCTAATGTAGACTTACCATTACACTGTCAAGTGTGTTGGTAAAAAAAAAGTTGGAATTACGACACCATCGCCAATCGAGCCGAAGCTATGGGCCATTCCCAAACGTCATAAATTATTTTGCTTCAATCGACAAGGAGTTGTGTCAGGAGGACAGATCACTTATCATTTGATATTTGAAAGATTTGAAGCATGGTATCCGTGAATATTTTCCTATTCCTGATTAAAACGAAAACTGGATTACAGATTTATTTTCAGTTAATGTGTATGAACTAGAGTTGTTCACAGCAGCGGAGGAAGACAAACTCAGAAACATCTACAGATGGTGCCCTGAAATTGCAATTGAAGGAACAGTACATTCCAAATTTTTCAACTAACCTACAAGATTATCCGGAACTATAGAACGTATTGATACCTTTCGTAGGAACATACTTGTGCGAAATATCAATCTCAGCCGTTGTGTATCTTGAAAATAAGTATAGGAACAGTTCAAGAAACGTAGACTCATAACTCAGAAATCTGATATAACAAGGCTTGTAAGTGAAATGTTGCACCCTTTCTTCACCCAACTTTCGGGAAATAAGACGAAACTTGGTTCAAATTATATTCTTGTAAATGTCTAGCTTTCATTTTCATGTAACTTTTGTATGGATGCGTCATACTAGTGAATGTATGTACTTGCAACTTCGGTTTTCCTTGCAACAATTAAAAACTAAAATTGCACATGTATAATAAATAATTCCAATAAACATACTACAATAGCAAAATATTAGAACACTAATGAAAACGCAATAAACGTTTTATGCTCTTTAGGTTGTTAAATCTTAAGTTTTGGTGGTTAGCGGATACAAAATAAATTAAAAGCGGATTCGCTGTAAAGAAAAAATTAAGAATCCCTGATTTATATAATAATGTATCATAGGGTAGTATATCATTACTAGCAGCAACTTATCCTAGATTCTATAATGAACTAGGTGTCCTTCATAGATTCACGTTCATGAACAAGTTATGGTAATTTAAAACGAAACTGATCTATTAATTCCTGTCTTGAGGGAACCTTACGAATTAAATGTTATTACCTACAATATACTCTCCTTCTTTGTAGCGCTGAATAAGAGTGTATACGAGTCTGCCACTTTTCAAAGCAATGGTTAGATCTTCAGGTTGTTCAATAGCTCTACCGTTTATACTGGTTTGAGTGACTGAAAATGAGTTCATTTAAATACACTTTCCACTTATCGGATACGTCACATGGGACTAAATCGGGCGAGTACGCAGCGTGTTCAAGAACTGGAATGCGTTTATCGCCTAACAACCACTTAAAAGATAGAGCATTTTAGACGTGTGAATTGTCCTTATGCAGTATACCTGGGCTATTCTTCCACAGATCCGGTCGTATATTTTGGACTCGTTATCTCAGCATAGTCAAGCCCTGGATGTAATTCTTCTGAGTAAATGTTTGACTGCAGCTTGGATAATAAAAACGGCAATCAACAGCACCTTTAGATTTCGCGCTTTCTTAGTCTTAGAAAGCTGTGAGTGCTGGTGTCAGGGTAATATTGAAATATCTAAATTTTGTCACCTGTTATGACAATTTTCAACAAGCCTGAGTGCTTTCTAAAATGTTACAATATATCATAGCATATTTCATTTCGATGGTCTGGTGCTGCAGAGTCAGAATCCTGGAGATTTGTTTCGGGACGGGCGTAATCCATAGTGCTGTTACAGCCCATACATTTAATTTTATCTTATCTTATCTGGAGATCTGTTTCTCGTTGATTTTCCAAATATTCGAATTTGCATGTGAAAATTCTCTATTTCTCTTTATTAGTATTTACAATACCTGCAACTATTCTGAGATCGTTGCGAATATTTCATTCAGTAATTTCTTGAATAATTCCACATGTTTCTCATGTCATTGGAAGGCCCGAGTGTTTGTCATCTTCAAGCTCTTCCGGACCCTTCTTAAACATTTCGTGCCACTAAATCTATATTATACTTTACTTGGTATTATCCCCTTACACTTCCTGTAAAAAATGAAAGGCACTTTGATGGAGAATTTTCAATTTGATAAGAAATTTAAGATTCACTTGATTCAGAACTTTACACAACTGAACAACACAAAGCTCACTTCACACAGAGTCAAAAGTAAACTAACGGTCATGGCGAAAAGTTACGCATCTGTTGGAGATTGAAAGCTTTAATGTTTATAACCTCTAAAACAAGTAACCCCTCCACATCTCTCAGTGTAGCCGGCAGAGGGGAAGTATATTTTTTTTAAACAGTCAAATCTTGTATATGTTTCCTGTATATGTAATAGATCTGTCACGGATAATTCTCTGAAAATTAAGGCAGAGAATGTGAAATCCAGAATCGAATATTTTGCCTAAATTACATTAGTCAGATGTGAGTTTCATATTACCAAGTTTCATACTTCAATCAAGTACAGTGTATGTTGTCATAGGAATTCGCCCAATTGTTTATTATGAATAAAATTGCTTGTTGTCTTCGCTTTATTGATAGTTTTATATTTCACTCTTTGTTAAAACTCTTAAGTTCCTATTATTAAAACTGTACTCATCTATGCATGCATATGTGTTTGAGTTCGAACTGTTGTAAGATGAAGTTAAACAATGACAGCAGAAAAGGTAGATAGAAAGCAAAAAAGAACGGCAAATAAATTTGTTCGTTGCAATAGCTAAAGATATTTACTTGATACATCGTTCTCGAGAACTCATCATTGTTTAATATGTAACTTAGCTTCGGACAGTGTTGCCGATAGTAAGAAAATTTCTCTCTCGAGGGAAATATAGTCCGAAAGTAGACTCGAAAGGAAAAAGTTAAATTTTGCTTACTTCCCTGATTGGTAGTAAAGTTAAGCCCCTACTATAATTTTACCTATCTTGTTAAACGTAAGATCATATCTTGGTTCTTTTTAACAAAACTTTCATTGTAATCATCACATATTTCTTTTAACTATAAACATGTATTTTAAATATAGGTAGACAGATCCACAGTCACATCTATCCCCTTTATTTTATGAAATGGAAGTTGTCAAAACTCAAGGAACAGAAGTTTTCGTTTAAATAGTTCCTGACTGACACACAAACTCAGGACGTTAACTAAATACTTCCAGGACTGAAAGACTCGTATTGCTCTCTTTCATGGATACCCACTTGTAACGAAGACCTTATTTATTCAAGTGATTTTGTAGAAGCGTATACATAAACTAAAGACATGATCTCTAATGTAGAACTACTTAATATACAAGTTTATCATGGAGACAGATTGTTATTCTGTTTACAACGTGCAAAAAGTATGTATATAAAATAAAGACATGAAGGGAAAATGAGACTAACAAGGACATTTTGAAACTTCAAAAAGGGAAAAGCGGTTTCAAATTGTGGATCTCGACAGTACTTCCATATAAACGGGTTCATGCATGCGTTTGATATAGACACGATATAATTAAATATTTCTAGTATTACGTACCAAAAAACATTATGAAGAAAAAAAAACATTTATATATAGACCAGGCTTAATTGCGCTACCATTAAAAGCGTATAAGTGCTCTTTTAAAGAAGAAATGCCATTATTTACTAACATATTTTCATTGCGATAAAGCATACTATTTGTTCAAAGATCAAAGTTTTACATATTGGGACTTGCTAGAGAAAGTCTTCTGTTTTAATATTAGCTGAAGTATAGATACTCTCGAACTAAAATCTGGTACGCTATCGTATCTAATAAATTTTAATATTCTACAAACATAGAAAAAAAAATATGCTTTTATTCTGCCGCATATATTTTCCTGCTTCTGGCTTTGAAATGTTAGATGTTTGCATAGTAATTATGTTTAATATTTGAAAATTTACAATTCAAATAAATGAAAAAACTATTCATAATCTTATTACAAAGTAAACGTAGCAACTGTACGTTATTATATCAAGTAGGTAAACGGTAAATAGCAATTCTTTCCTCAAAGTGGTTAATATTTCAAGTATATTGTCAACTTTAAATTACAGTAGTGTTTTCTCGATACGATGTTTATTATACATATATTGTATATTAGTATCTAGAAAACTGTAACCTCTTTTCACTCCAAAAATATTATGCTTTCCCGTTCTGCTTTGTTTAATATGACACGCAACACACACTTTCGATTAGAAAAAACGAGTTTGACAGCCTCCAGCATGATGGTAAAGTAAAACTGACGTGACGAGCGTAAAAAACAAATGCACCTGGACAGATGTATCAATGCAACAAATTTTTTCCATAGAACTCACGTAAAAGCTTGCTAGAAATAAATGAATATACAGTTCAAAGTATTTTCCATGTAACAACACAAAGACCATTGTGATGTAATTGAAAGCATGATACAACAATGATAATATACACTTTAATTGACACATTATGTTCACAATCAATAGTGTATACTAAATATCAACATACCACCGTAATGTAATTTTCTAAAATAAAATTTATACTAGTTTGGCAACACTGAAAAACATTATTTTATTCATAGTCATGCATTATCGTAAGATTTATGAATAAGTTATGTGCAATGTTTCAAATCTCTGTCTGGTCTCGAAGTGAGCTAAAAGTCAGTCAGAAAGTTTCTAATTCACAACCACTACCAGCAACCACGAGTGAAGTTAAAAAAAATAGCTGGTTTAACTCGAACGTTGGAAAATGGCTCTAATATTAGGTTACCGCTCGTAGTAGCATAATATGATTATTAAAATAAACCATATGTTATGCATAAATGTTTCAATTACCTGAATTCCTGCATTAATTATGAAGAATTATGTTTCAAATTTCTTAAAATATAAGCATTCCATTTTATTACACGCGTTTTATTAACTTACTCTGTAATCATGTTTCATCTTTGGTACAAATCTTGTAATTGATTTTTAATTCACTTTTCATCACCAGATTTCTTTAAAACTTTGTAAACGTGCTTGATTCCGATGACAATACAATCAATCATTAGATGTACGACAGAATGTTAACTGTAATTAATTTAAAAAAAAAAAATATTTAATATGGACTTCTTTATCCTAAAATAAATACTAGCCTGCAACGATGTTGGGTTTTGACTGGTTTCAGAACATTTTAGGATTTGGATGTGAGAAGCTTCTAATATAGAAAAAAATAATTAAGAAAGGAATTTAAAAAATCACGAATTTTTAAACAAAGAAAAATTGACTAAAAAGTATATTCATAAATTTATTAATTTTTATTTTTATTCCATTTTTCTTTGCTTAAAAGCGTGTTTTTTTTAAAAATTCCTTTTTAAATTTTTTTTTCTTTCTTCTAGTGACATTTCTTTTATTATTAAATTGAAATGTCGTTACAGTTGAATACTAAGCCATGTAGTGTCTATTTAAAATAAAATTACGCTGTTGTAACATTTTCTTGAATATTTGATGCAAGTCGTCGATGCTAATCAGTTGTGTTTATAGATAAAAGTCAATAAAATAAATAAAATTGGCTGGAACATTTCTGAGTTTATGAAAACAAATTCTGGATTTCCAATATGCAAAGATGATCAGAGTAAGCAATAGTTGCATGTATATTAACCAAAATATTATGTTCAAGCAAGCAATGAAAAATGATCCCAATGTTGAGTACATATAACTTGTAATTGGGAATTTCGATTCCAGCTAACACTGAACGCTTATTTACATTTTACCAATAAAGCTAACGAATAGTAGCCGATTGCGGTATTGAACATTATACATTTTTTCTATCTCGTGAAAACAGTAGTATTACATTCGTCATTTCTACTGAGAAAATATACTATTATATATATATATATATATGTGTGTGTGTGTGTGTGTGTGTGTGTGTTTGAGTGATGACTTATCTTTTAGATCAGATATTCATTTTAGAATGAAATTTACGTTTTAATATCAGCAAAAAATTTTTGTTTAATAAAGGTACACAACTACAACCATACTAGCATAATATATCTCTTTGTCAATTCATACTTACTTTCATACTAGAAAACGAATATTAAAATTCTTATAAAGTGTTTAAAAATTTCACATAATATTTGGTATTATATTTTAGTGTTCAATGCTTCTAATTATGTCAAAATAATGATCAATTAATTATTAAACTTTTAGCTTAATAAATTCAATATTAAGCCAGCTAGTTGACCCTGATACTAACAGTTATCTCACCGTAGATATAGTCGTTTGGGAAAGACGCACTAATAGGGAAAATGCACTATTCTGTGTATAAACTAAAACAATATATGAAAACTAGCAAACTACATAAAGTTCTCCGAACGTCTGGCAGACCTTTCCTTATTACAAGAAAAAATGAAAGGGTGTTAGTTGAAGAACGGAAAAGAAACATCTATTGTTTGTCTGTCAAAAACAAATTCCGTATGACTCATTCCATCATTTATGGAAGTAGTGTCTGTAGGTATATCTGGTAGACATTCGTCATTCCATCCACAATTTTACGATACACCAGTTTATGTTATATGGAACTGTCACTAGTGTTTTATTCACTAGCTGTCAGATTTGAAACACGTTTCTTGACATAGAAATTTGAGGTTGAGATCTAAGTGCAGGAACAGATTTACAGTTTGCACTATAGCGATTTGCGCATCATTTTTGTTATCAAATGTTCTTTTCCTTTTTATTAATTCCATAAGAACCTTGCGAGACTCTACGAAAAACTTACGTCACATTCTGAAAGTGAATTTCTCCATACACAGGACCATCACTGGATTTGAACTCGAGATCACGCGCACAAAAACAAGCGTATTAACTATTCGGTCAATTGATGTCCCTAGCCAATAATAATATTGACTTTTGTTATTGGAAACTTGAGATTGGTTTTTAACATCAGTATAATCAGATCTGCTGTGGTATAATGTATATTAGTTTAGCTGACGCAATATTTGCTGAACTGACTCATGATAGCAAAAAAGATGCCACCTCACCGATAGAAAAAAAGTAGAAAATTTCCTTAAATCTGAACAAGACGAAAAGCAAGAACACTGCAAGGGAATTAATTTTCACTATGTAGTACATCACCTGAAAAAAATATGTAACCCATTTACATTTTATGGTTATAAATTTAAAAACGCACAAATATCGTTCACGCATGCGTTCCTTGTTGTCAGTTCCTTTACTAGATTTAGTTTTTATTGGGCATTTATTTGTTTTGTATGTTGTCATAATCAATATGTTTAGCACTCATCTCTACTACAAGGAACTCATAAAATCAAAACCGAAAAGCTAGGAAAACAGTAAACATAAATGTAGCATCTGATGTAAGAGTCGACACCAGTGCTCTTGGTAGTCAGTCACACTGAATCATTAAAGCTCAAGGCGTTCGAAAAGAACATTTCACTGTTTCACTGGAGTCTTTTCGAATTAATTCCGAAAGTCTAGTCTTCTGTTTAACTGGTGTAATACAGTGATAGAAGCTGAACAAAATAGCATTTAAATTAGAAACTTGCATTTTACTTAATGTAAAGATCTAAACAAAGTGATGCCGTACTGAACCCTTGAATATGTATACGCTTTTTTCTATTCACTTGATTTTGAATTTGAATTTTATTTATGTTATTTAGACATCTAAGGCTCAGACCGTGATTAGGGAGGGTAAAGGATGTGGGAAGGTGTCTGCCACGGCCTATGTTGAAGGTACCATCCCGACATTTGCCTGGTGTGACTGAGAAAAATCTCTGGGAAAACCTCAGTCAGAAAGATCAGCCGTTGGGATCGAACCCAAGACCTTCCGAACGCTAAGCCAACGCTCTACCAGTGAGCCTCGACCGCTCGGCCCCGCTCAGGTAATGTGCGCATCATCATTTAAAAATATGGATTTAGGACGGTATCAGTCTGTTTTGGTTTTCTTCACTCAAACGCACTTTTATGGTGTGTCGCTACTGTGAGATAAATCAAATTTTAGCTTTCCTGACTACAACGAGAACAGAGGCATCTTACGCTGAAGGTTTCTGCGATGATATTTAAAACGTTTTTTATTTACAATCACTCATTTTCCCAAGAGAATTAACACACAACAAACCTACAAAACTGCAATCGATTTTAGTTTATATTTTTGTTATGGTATCTCCCTGGGGAATATCTTTTAATACACAATTTCAGGAGAAAAGGGCGAATTATTGGATGTTATTGTGCTGGTTTTTCTGAGCCAAAGTTGATGGTTGCGAAGTTCCAACATCTACGGCAAATTATTTTAAAATTTGAGTAAATTCATTGTAGGAATATAGATGTAAGAGAAATTGAAGTTTATATATTAGGAAATGTAACATGCCTATGTAACACGCAGACCCTATTATATAATTCCTAAAGCTTGTTGTGACCCATAAGTACACAATCATTTAGGATCATATTAAGATAGTTTTATGAGGTTTTGAAATTCAAAGAATTATGACTTTTGTCCTGCCAGATTAAAGACCCGCACCACTGTGCTTCGTTTGCAAACAAACAACGTCGTTTTCATCGTCCGCATTGTCAGTTTAACTTTACTACCTCAAAGGTAGATTCAGCATTACTCTATCTTGTATAAATATTTCGACGTATACGCACAGAAGTTTCTGTTCACGTAGGACATTATCCCAAGAGATCATGAATCAAGAGAATTCAGGAATACGGTAAAATAATATAGCAGCTTGTTGAAAAAAAAAAACGAGACTTTTGTCAAAACATTATCATAAATGACGAGGCACACTTCCAGCTCAGTTGCTTGTTATCGAACGGAATAGACAGGACATTGAAACTCTACGAGTGGTTTATCAGCTCTTCTTTATTGTAGCAAATTTGCAGAGTAAACTTCTTCAGTAACTTTGACTTTGTTACTGATACAGTTACTGCTGAGCACTATGATTAAAATGATAGTTTCACACCTATTGAATTATTTTGGTCTACACACAATGTAATTTTCAATATGACGCCGCTACATATAATACAGTGGGAGCCACAGTGGAGACCTTCAAAAGGCACTGCATGGATTGATTAATTTAAAAACTCGGTAACATTGATTGGTCACTTCAATCGCCTGACGTACGGAACCAAACTTCTTCGACCCCCTGTAAAGCATACGTTGAATCAACGCTGATAAAACCGTTTAATATCCGCCTTTTCAACGGTTGTATACAACCAAAAAACGTTAATCCAACGTTAATTGAATGGTTTTTGGTTGCACAGAGTGGCCAGAAAGTCCCTTTATACGTGCAATTATTTCAATGTAACTTTAATAACACTTACATCTATTAGTACAAAACGTCCGTATGTGCACCACCAATATCCCTACATGCCTCCCAAAAGATCCTGCATGTTTCCTACTGGCTGTTCAAGCCATCGTCCGTTAGTTCTTTTATGGCCATTAGCCGGAATGCATGCAGACCTAAGTCCACTTTTATGTGGAGTTACATTGTGCTCATTTTAATTCCAAGTTCTTCAATACGCTTCTGGTCTACTTGCAGGGTGAACGCACCACTGACGCACCAACTTCAGTACGTGTTTATCTTCATGTTGATGGACGACCAGAGCAGAGGGCATCCAAAACACTTCTCGTACGAAAAGCGTTCTTCTCACACGTGATCAAAATCTGACGACTTGGTGGAACCTTACCGAACCGTTTACGAAACCTATCCATCACCTGTGTCATATTTCCGTTGTTGTGTTCCGTTCATGGACCCACACATTTGTCACTAAGCGCTCCTCCAAAGTGAAGTCCCATTGTTCTTCACTGAACACAGAAAGACAAGACAATGAACTGTTCAACTCACGAACTTTATTCTCCTTCCCGGGCAGTAACGTGACAGTTACTCGGCAATCACGTTGTAATTCATGTGAGCAGTACTGTTGTCATATCAATGATCAGGATGGGAGGTTCCAATCTTAAATATGGTACCATTTTACACTGTTACACACATTTAGTTCAGGTGCAATGAATCTTTCCGGCCACCCTACATACAACGTTGAAAAGGCGGACATTAAACGATTTTATGAACGTTGAATCAACGTGCGTGCTACTGTGGCTATTTAGGTAATCTGTAAGAAAAGCGTACTCGGCTATTCAACAACTGACAATTAAAATATTTGTAGTTTGAATGCAGTAGTCACGATACGAGAACACTACAAAATGTAATCGAAAGAACACGGAGTTGTGTGTATTAAGAAAAAGGCCCTTTCACGCAGTTTGAAAGGAACATTATACTCCATAAATAATTTCCAATCTCAAGCTGTAATCATCAAATAAAGAAATCGAAAATGAATCATTGCAACGGATACATTTTCAATATTATGTTCTGCAGAACCGTAACTTATGCCAAGGCTCTCTATTGTCAAACGCTTTATATGTGTTAATATGCTGTAACATAGTGTCTGCAGCCAGAGATTTATTTGTAGAGGAAAGCCAGAAAATTCCCCCTTCTAATTTTTCCCTTCCGAGGCTCTAATTTTAACCCTGTCTTCCCAGCCTGGGAAGATATTTCCTGCTTATTTTTTTCAATTTTGCTTTATAATAGTATTTCTACTGGGTGTTCCCGCTCCTATACCTATGTTTAAATGTTTAATCTCAATGCTCATTGTTTCCGTAGGTTCTGGGAGAGAATAGCGCATTACTGCTGCACATTTTTAATATGAATAGGAGGATTATAAAAGGTAACGGTTCAGTTGTCCAGTTGACGTGGAAGAGAGATTTGTAGAAGGACGTGGTCTATAGCACATAGATTTTAAAGATTATTTAAATATTAAACTCAAGACACACAGTTTCATAACACTTATGAAATGTGCATGATACTTAGTAGTCTCGAGAGAGGGCCATTTCGCTGTTCATGATTCTGCTTAACTTACATAGTGAACAGCAAAAGAAATGACGATGGATTTATGCAAGTTTATAAACATATTTGTTTCTTTTGAAAACAAATCCAAATATGCTATAAAAATACAGAAGACTGTGATATGGAAGGTAACAATATCTTGTGGTGTTGAACTATAAGAAACTGGATCAGAAGGTTTTCGAGAATATCAAGAAGTTTCAAGCCTCAGAGTTGATGCTGTGACTGTGGAGGATTTTACCAATCTTCGTTTAGAATTCGCGAATCGTTAAGTAGCTTTAAGACCTTTGAAATATATTACACTTGTTAACTAACGATTCGTTACATTCTTAACGAATGTTGGCGAAACCCATCACTAGTGACTTTTTCCAGTGACTCAGTAGGTGATTGACAGAAAACAATTTACGAGATGGAAAAGTAACCGCCAATGGCTAGGGCTTAACAAAATGGTGGTAATGTCCTCCTTGTTGTATGTACTATGTGCTCTTCTGTCAAGTTCTATTCTCGTTGTGTTCTGTATTCCGTATCCATATAGAAAAGAGACTCGATGCACTGTGCGAAGTTAATGCAGTAGCAGTGATGATAAAAGCATCAAAGAAACTGCTTGATAAAATCTATGATCACTACACTATATCTACCTATTGCACACCACAAATGTAATTTTTTGAAATTTAATTTTTAAGGCCTTTAGACAACTTTGGCTCAGGCCGGATGGATGATGATGAGATGAATTGGTGGAATGAAGACAGTGGGAGGAAACGGGAGAACCCCGAGAAAACCTACATGCACGGTGTTTGTCCACCACAAAGCCCACATGGCATAAGCACGGATCAATCCGACGATCCCTAGCGCCAGAAGTGAGTGCTCTACCATTCTTTTAAATTAACAATTATTTATTGATTAAGCTAACATTTACAAACACATAACACGTATGGAATGTTTAAATATAACATGCGGGAAAAAACAAGCAAATATAACAAACATAATAGACAGAAATATCATTATAATTAATACAAGGTGCGACAATAATTCGCGAACATTTCACGTCGCTGGATTGGTAGAATAGATTGTAGAAAATGGAGATATCTGACATTGCTTATAAATGCTGGGGTGTTTACCAATAGATGCAAAGTATGCGCCGCCAACTATACTAAAAAATCTCTTTTTCGGTTTTAGAAATTAGTCATATTGAGGCTTCAGAAATAAATGCTGAATATCATGATCTGCTGACTGTTGACGTGTGATACGAGCACATACGACCTGAAATGTAATCCAGATTATAGCATGTCCATTACATGAAGTTATGAGGTGAGACAACGAATTGAGTTTAGAACACTGCTTCCACAGGTTAATTGTCTTTATCGAGAAGCTTCTCCGCTGTTTGAAAAATGCCATGAATGACAAAAAACTCTGTTTGAAAAATATCAGGTTCATATCGGAAATCGGCAATATTACCCCACACTTTAGATCAACTATCGCCGAGGAAATAGCCGACTTTAACACTGACTTCAAAAAGATTTTGACTGTGGAAGCACTGCAGAACTGGCATATTCTTTTTATTTGAATATTCCTCCCGGAGTATATGATTCTGTATGCAGTATCCTAATTCCATTAAAGGATCGATAAGATATTGTCCAAACTGACACCACGGTAAAATAGAAATAGGCATTTCTAAGTGTCTTAACGCTCGTATAAGGTTATCACAGGAGAAGGAGTCGTGGTTGGCGCAAACAGATTGTACAATTCTATGTAATATCAAGACACTACATTGCGTTTGGATATCAATTAACTTCAGACCACCTATGTGTAGGGTGTAAGTAAGATATGCTCGTTTGGTCTTCAAAATCTGGCCTTTCCATATAAAATATCCTATGTGTTTTGGTAATATAGTCCATTTACACTTAAGCGTGAGAAACAACTGTAAAAATAAACCAGTTTGCTGAACACATAGCAATTCAAAAATCTAACCCTGATTCTAAAATAGCTGGGAAGTAGACAGTCTTCATTATCCAAATAACGCTTGTTGAAATACCAACTATAGCTAGGTGAATAGTGCTTGATGCCCTCTATTTTGATGTTAACTTAAACCCCATAATTATCTGACACTATACTAGGTGTGACACTGATGTCTATGTATTGGTCAATGATTTTTTGGTTAGTATAAAACCAGTCCAAACGGCTCGATCCTGCGGAATAATATAAGGTATGACCATCGCGCCCTGCGTATTTGGATAACCAAATGTCTTATAATTGAGGGGTTTCAATAACTTGTAGCAAAACGACACTATTATTAGAAATAGAGGAACTGTCAAAATTGTGGATCACACTATTAAAGCCGCCTCCAAGAACTGTGATTTTGATAAAGTTTCAATTGGCAACCAAGATCTTCCGAAGAAAATTGGTATCTTATTAATTTGTTACTATTACCACTGCCCGCTTGATGGTTCATATATATAATGTTCTGAATTTAAATTAATCTAAAGTTTCATGTTGGCAAGCAATATACATATTCTACAGATAAATCTTTTTATGTATGATTCCAAGACCACGGCCTTTAAAGGGGTCTATATGAGTGATTAAGGAGTAATCTGGATAGTCCAGCTCCATAAAAGTGAGTTCCTGTACTAACAAAATGTCAATATTGTGAGATTTTAGAAAAACAAAAATATAGCGCTTGTTGTTTTGCGTGACTTGAATTACCAACTAAGTTTAATATAATGATGTGATAATATGATAATTTTGTAGCATGTTAGCCGGTACACTGCTCACGGACATATGGGCTACTGCGTTGGTATCTCTTCCCGACATAATGTGGTCGGTAACGAATATATGTCTTACTAACATGAACAGAAAAACCGTTGACACTAATCTCAACAACGGGAGGGGAATTCGACACACAAACAGAACCACATTTTTTTGACTTCTATTAAATTTAATATAATGGAACCACATAATAATAAACAAGTTATTCACTATACCTTTCAGAACTTTGTGAGCGCGTTTGCATGTGGTTTAGCAGCGGAAGCTTTTGACTGCTATTGTGTGTATCGGGTTTGGTATGTTTCTTTTTTCTTGTCACTGTCAAAAGCCGTTCCAGATTCCGTGGGGAGTCGCCTTTTAGGATCTTTATTATCTTGGAAATTGTCACTATCCATGTCAATACTGCCAGTTTCTGACTAATAACCAACCACACCATCGGGTAGTAACACATGATCACTTTCTGATGTGCCGGACACATTTTGAGAAATGTTTGTGTCACTTACCTCATCAGATACAGACGCCTCATTCATACCTAGTTGTTCCTGTCACCCTGAGATGTCAGCTTTTGTGTCTTGGACTAAAGTAGAGGGAGGGGCAGATGCCGCGTTTTCACTAGTTGGCACAACACTAGGGGCGAAGAAAAGACCACCGAAATGGTGGTCTTTTTTGTATATTCATGACTCAAATATGAGTACGATTTACATTGGAAACATTGACGATGTAGGTTTTGGTAAGTGACCGACACTTTATGACCACCAATTGACATATATATTGGAATGCCTTGGCGTACGTTTTCATGGTAACGATTCGACGGCCTGAATATACCGGAAAAGGATAAGAGCAGGGAAACGAGGATTGTTTAACACCCAAGACTTCCCGATAAAATGTAAACACATCATGCACATACGTGTCCGATACTTGTTGAGGAAGGGGTTAAACCACTACATGTTTCCTTTGATGGTGTAATAATTCTTTTGAAATATCAAAGGAATTTTCACCATTTATGAATTGGACAAAACCGTTATGTTTTTCGAGGATTTGTTCTGCTAGTTGCAAAGATCGTAATTTAAAAAATGCACAATGCGCGTACGCGTCCAAATTTATAGCAATTACCTCCTCAGTCCGGAGTTGGAACAAATCTCTTAACGAAATATGGATTTCGATGGCAGTGGGTTTCTTAGGATAATTGTGAAAATCCAGTTTTAAAGTATGTTCATGGCGATACGCTGTGTTGAAGTATTCATAACGGTAAACCACTTGTTATCATTTGGTCACGAAAATTCTAATGAGGAAAAAAAAACAACAAAAAAACAATTTCATTCTGTGTTCACTTGACGATAACTCGCGCTTGATTTCTAGCACACCACGCGTCTACCTCTCCGCACTCGGACTAGAGCTCACAGTACAGTGAAGCAAACACGATTGTTCGTGCGCTAAACAATACACCAACTGTACCAATTGAGCCACCGCGCCCGTGTATGTTAGTTTGTGAGCGACGAGAGTAAATAAAGTAGTTATTATCACATGCAGATGAGATTCGCGTTATGAAAGATACAAGAAGTTATGAAAGAGATTCGCCGTAAGAATGCAGCTGAGATCTTGAGGACAGCCCATGATAACGCTTAATTTATCTGTTCATGCATATCTTATAAAATCATAACAATTACACGAAACAGATACGGGAAAATTATATTCTGATATTCATGAGCGTATTTTGTGAGTAATCAAAGCCAGCACCGAAGCCTCAGCTTGTGAACAATTGTAAGCTGCACGAGTATTATTAATTTAAAGGAAAGTGAGGCAGTCCGTACAGAAAATGTTTGCAAAATGGTTATATTTTTTAGATGTATTTTCGAACCCTGCCTCAGTTAAGACTATTCTTATCGCAATCTAGAACAGAAAGTTCTCTGCTATAGCACAAGCACAGTTGTGCGTGGAATGGGAGGGAGGCTTTCGTATAAAATACCACCAGGGTTTTTCGTTACTTGAAATCGCAGCCTGCGCTCCTGCCTGTGTATGGAGAGGTCACAGCAAGTGTAACTGACGAACGAACCAAATGCAGGACATTTAAATTTTGTCCTCTGCTCCATGCTAGTACCTAGCAAAAGAAATGAAAGATACAGGGATGGAAATTGTGCTGTATTTAGCGTGTTGGTATGGTAAATTTATCACCTGTACGGTGCAAACTTCATTATCGTACAAAAATAATAGTTATTATTAATTATTATTAAATTCACCTTAGTAATTTGTCCGTTTTATTGATAGAGAAGGAGATGCCTAATTTAATGAGGAATAAATGCGAGGAGGCTTCTTTTTTTTACCAGCTTAGTGTCCTGAGCTCCAGGTGTCACAAGACCATAAATTCAACTCTGTTAAATTCAGTTGACCAGCTTGTTAAAAACTTATTCACAAACAAGGAAATACGAATGGATTTCATGTACAAATAATTATTCCGTCTTCACAAATAAACACAACTTTCTTTCTTTTATCTTAATACTTAATACATATATAGGATGAATATTTTGTCGATTCTTCAAATTGTTCAGTGTTTCCACTTGACAAAAAGACCTGTGAATATTCGGTGTGTACATAAATATTCTCCCGCAGTGATTCCAACAGACCACTTGTGGGGGTGTAACCCCAAAATCCTCAAGAACATCCCTGAACTTTATTATTTTGCGGCCAAAAATCGATGGAAACCGTGCAAAACTCTAGTTACACCCTCACAATTTTGACTTTACACCACAACTCCCAAACTGAAAATCCCGACAGATTCCACCTTAATGATCCAGCTATCCCTTCGGTAGTCAAAGGAAGACATCGCTACGGGCAGGCATTTTATTATAATGAGGCTTTATACACTTTCGTGCATATCAGTCCTTAATCAGAAATACCTTTTGTGAGTTGAAGTTAAAAAGAACATAATCACAAATATCTTTGTTGGGTGTGCTGTGGTGGTGTAATGGATACTGGGAAGTTCAGGTAACCTAACCGGAAACTGGGAAGTTCATGTTCGACTCCCGGCCACGACAATGTGAATTTTTCTGCGCGTATTTTTCAACTTCATAATGTATTTATGATCAAGGAATAATATCAGACCTGCTATGACTATCACAGTGTAATCGGTTTTAAATTCTTTTACCTTAAACGAAACCGTACCAAGTATGAATTAAGCTACTTGATAAGAATTAGCTAATACTATGTGGTGTTTCCCTGTGAGTAAGTGTGAACGCTCGCTGCCTTCTAATCAAGGAGTCTTGGATTCAATTCCCGGTGAGGACACAAGTGGTTCGAAGCACACGTTAAACTGTAGGACGACATCTTCATCCATCCTTAGGACAACATCTTCATCCGATGGAATGCGATGGCGAACTACCATCGGTTCACCTTGCATAGGGACCTTCAGTTGAGGACCTGCCTTCGGGGAGAAAACCTGTTACCATAAATACTATATGTGACCTCCGTACACTTCATGTAAATCTTATTACTTTGGGTAGTGGTAGTCGAAGCTCTGAATCCAAAACACGCCACTGCTAATGTTACTTCTGTAAATATTATTGACTTTGTGGCTACAAAAACGAAGAAAAAAGTAGCAGAATATTGTGGTTCCCTACGAACCATACGCGCTGATGTTAGGTAAGTCCTCCACTGCATCTTATAAGTCTGTTTTATTTGTGTACATTCGTATTATTATTAATTAAATATGTTGCAACATATATTGAAGTTTGTGTTAGCTACAAGAAACACCAGGTCAACGTATCTATGAAAGTATGAAAGTGTCCAAGAAGACACTGTTGGAAAGCCTGATAGTACTGATTGTGCCAGTGATAAGGAAGAGGAAATATAATATACAAGCTCGAACTGCAAGTAGATGTTCACAAAGCTAGCAGTGCGATTTTACATATAGTTCATTATCAGAGCCTTGTAGAGAAATTATACACGGTATATTCATATAACCAAAAAATAAATTAGATATTGAATTTGTGCCCGAAGAACTAGGTAGGCCCAGGATGTCCCACATAAAACCGGTACGCCTAACGCCTAAGATTCAAGTAACAACATTAACAGCAACAATGAACTAACTAAAAAAAGAATATATAATAATAACGTTAAAAAAACATGTAGTTACCTGTTTATAAGAGATGCTGGAAGCGGTGGCATGGGCATCCAGGCATCGCTGACTTCGTTTGATGACGTTACCAGCAACACGCTGTAATTCTACAGGCGTGATTTTGTTAATTTCTCTAGTAATGTTCCGTTTAAGATAGTCTATTGTGCGAGGATTGTCAGCATACAAGTTGTTTTTCAGTGTGCCCCATAAATACAAATCACACGATGTTAAGTCCGGGAACCTTGGGGACCAGAGGCCTCTACTGACAAGTCTGTTTTCAAGGAACACGTTGGTTATGTGGGCCATACTTTGTTTGGAAGTGTGAGTGGTTGCTCCATCTTGTTGGAATACTGCATACAGCTTCTCTGCATCTGTTAATTATGCATAGAAAGAGCCAAAGATCTCAAGATATCTGGCACTGTTTAAGGTGTCATTGAAAAATATGGGGCCAATAATGCTCATGCCGGATAACGCACACCAAACACCTACCTTCTCTGGGTGGAGAGGTTCTTCATGCAGAATATGTGGGTTGTCCTGCGACCAGTATCTGCAATTCTGGGAGTTTACAGAACCTGACAAATGAAACCAGGCCTCATCTGACATGAAGTAAAGCAAGGGGTCCAAGTAACTGTTAGCAATTGATGTTAACAGCCAGTTACAATAATGAACTCTTTTTTCCTGATCCTCAAAATTTAACTCTTGCACCACACGCACATAGGTTTCTAATTTCATATATTTTAGTACACGATAACACGATGTACGAGGTACACCAACCTGCAGCGATAACCTCCTTACTGACTTGCGGGGACTACTAATCGTAATGCCCATGCGAATTCTTTCTATAGTTTCAGGGGTCCTCACTGTCGGTCGCCTATTCCTCTGCATATTCTGAACGGATCCTACAGCCCTCCATTTCTTGTACAGATCTTGAATAGTGCTGGTCGTGGGGAGTTTCCTACCAGGACACTTCGCTTGAAACATTTCTTTACATTCCCTGATCGAGCCTGTCTTTAAGTAAAATTCCACAATATCAATTCGCTGTTCTAATGCAAACTACCCCATTTCTGTCACAAACGTTCCTTGTTACCACAAACACTGATTCAACACATTGCAACTACTCAACAATACGAGCTTCTCATAACAACTGACGCACGAACACACAACTGCACTCAACTTTCCGATAAAATTCAGTGTATCCAACTTTCGAGACAGTGTTGTTACTTCACAAGCAATTTGACTAGAGATAATTAACCGGTATATATATAACCGTGAGGCGTACCGGTTTTATGTGGGACACCCTGTTGGTTTTAAAATATTACTAAAGTTATCAAAATACGAGGGCTGATCAACAAAGACTGAGACTGATTTTTTTACACATGTGTTTATTACTCAAACTCTTTGTTCACATGATCTTTTTCAAAGAACTCTCCTCCTGAGTCAATGCACTTTTTATAACGTTCCTGGAACACGTGATGCAGGCCATTTTTTTTATATGTCCTTCAGAATCGCCTCACACTTCTTCATCACTGCTTCAGAGTTCTGAAAGTGAGTACCGCAGAGCTTTGCCTTCAGAGATGTAAACAGAAAAAAATCGCAAGGAGCGAGATCGGGACTGTAAGGTGGATGTGGTACACAGGTGATGTTGAATCTAGATAAATATTAAATGACTGGAAGTGTGGCGTGAGGTCATGCGTTGTCATGATGAAGTCTCCAACCATTTTGATGAAGTTCAGATCGCTTCTTCACAATGTGCTTCCTCAGTGGGGCGAAAACGGAAGTGTAGTATGCCCCTCTAACAGTAGTGTGAGGGGGGAACTACATGCTGGTAAATCATTCCTCTACAATCAAAAAACGTGATTACCATAACCTTTCCTGCAGATGGAACAACTTTCGCCTTTTTTGGTGTGGGAGAACCTGGTAATTTCCACCCTGTGCTGGCTTGCTTTCCCTCTGGATTGAGGTGATGTAACCAAGTTTCATCTCCAGTGATAATTGACTGAAGTAACTTATCTCCTCCCTCAGCAAAGGAACGCAGTACCTCACGGGAAGTCTAAACTCGTACAGCCTTTTGTTCCGGAGTCAACAGTCGTGGTACCCAACGGGCCCAAACACGGGACATATGGAGGTGATCGTGCATTATTGAAAAAAACACTACGATATGAAATTCGCAACACTTCACTTAGTTTACGTAATGTTATCCTTCGATCCTCACAGACAATCACAGCAGCAGTATTGATGTTTGTTTCTGTCACAGCAGAGGCCGAAATACCAGGTCCACCTTGCTTAACGCATGAAACTCGTCCTTCCTTGAATTCTTTGAACCACCGAAACACTGTTGCTCGAGGTAATGCACTTTCATCGTAAGCTTGCTTGAGCTTTTCGTATGTTTCTGAAGCTGTATGGTTCAAGCGAAAACAAAAATTTATTGCTCGATACTGTTCTTTTCGTGTAACCTGCATTGTATGCATATACGCAGCACGTTGTGAGGCAAAATGGAAGCAGTGTCTAAAACACAGCGGATTACTCCCAACTTACCGATACGACAATGCTGCCACCTAGTATGAGAGTATACATGAAACACAACTCTTTCAACTATCAAACGTGCCGGCATTCGGCAACAAAGGAAACTGCGTTACAGCAATCAGTCTCAGTCTTTGTTGATCAGCCCTCGTAAGTTGGTTGGCTTTTCCGTATCTTTAACTGGAAACTTTATGGGCCTGCTACCCCGCCCTGGTTTAACACTTTCGAGATGTTTTGCCGATGTGCATAGAAGTTCTAAGAGCTTGGGACGTTTTCAGGACTGTATGGAAATGCACTAAATGGAAGTTTGTTTGAGAAATATCTATGATCCGTTTTGCGTTAGAACCTTTATGTGCTCCTAACATGTCTACTCTACTTGTATGTGTCCTGAAGCGCCAAAAAATTGAGAGGATTATTTCCGTGAGAGATTTCTGACGTCAATTGGAAGAAAATAGTAAGTTTTGTGCTGTACTAATAGCAAATCTCCTACATGAATGTCGTGGTATAACACGACAAGGTTGTAGGATTAAGCTGAAAATATTCGGTCTAGCTTTCTAAAGGACTTCCATGGAGTTCAATTGTTCCAATAATCCGATTGACCAAAGGAATTGTCTCAAAGAATATCTTAATGTAACCAAGTATTAGATTGCAACATTCTAACATTGCACTAAATCTACAAAAATCTCTACATGGAAGTTGGTGTCCCAATTTCTTCTTCCAGCCTCAAGTTGCTTCACTGTTCTCAAGCGAGGTAAAGTAAAAGTACTATATTACAGGCTAATACGTGTTGTTGTTAGTTTTTAAGTTTCGTTTTCTTTCTATTTCTTCACCTTTCTGTTCCGGAAATAGGATACAAATATACAAGTGACAGAAAATATATTCTTACTTCGTTGCCATAGTTTGCGGTGTTTTTTTCTATATAAAGGATAGAATAGAAGTTATAGAAAATATACGCATATCGTTTACATACTTCAAACATAATGTGCTTTCCAGATTGATGTGCTCTTATGCCTTGGTGAAATTTCCCCTTCTAGAAAATGCACAAATAGAACACTGCCTGCAACTACTTGTAATATTTTATATCTGTGAAAATACACAAAACGAAACAATGAACAGAACAAAACTTACTAATAATGGATGAAATTGTTGTCTATTATGAACATGTACCCACTTTTATTTTCATCGTATATTTGAACATGATTCCATATAAGGATAATGTGCCTTAGATAAAAATGTACATCAATGTACATGATTTATTTTTATTTGTAACAAGAACATTTGCTGTTCGTAAGTTATATAAATCTTTTCAAGTAGAATAAATAAAATAAAGGACTTTCCTCTTACGTCATAAAACGTAATCTGCTTAAACAAATACCATGAAGTATCTTCAGCCGCTTGGTTGAGGGAAGATGATAACTTTTTCTGGTAAATTTCAAATTATATTATTCTTGAGCTACACAGCGCATTTGAATATTGTTTATGCATGGTAGCTGATAGGTAGAAAAGCACATGTATGAACTTAATCTCACCATACGAAATAAAACGAAACAAATAGGCAAATGCAAGTTGTGTAGCAAACCCAGGTTTGAGAATAGCTTGCAAAGCCCTTCCAATGAAGATGTTATAAATTATAATGGCTATATGTTGTAAAACATTAATTCCAATAAATATAGTTTGCAGTGTTCCAGTAATTGAATTATGCAAATGAATAACTTATCAGTACTCCGCTGGTAGAAATTAATGCTTGTAAATGTCATGCGTTTTCATGCTTTCCTTCAGAAATGCATTCGAATTTATGTTCTGAAACTGAATTTTGAAAGTTTGAAAAAAAGAAAATATGCAAACAGAAAGGGGCAACGAGAGAGAGAGCGAGAGAGAGAGAGAGAGAGAGAGAGAGAGAGAGAGAGAGAGACAGACAGACAGACAGACAGACAGACAGACAGAAAGAAGGCAAAAAGAGACAAATAAAAGGACAAATGTGGTCCATATGTTTTGTCAAGTCTGAGATATAACATACTGTTACCAGAAACAACTTTATGTATTAGTTGCGGCTTGTTGATACACAGTTGTCTTGAATCATTTACTTTTTAAGCTATTTTAGAGTACATTAGTTCACATTATTAATAATAACAATACACACATTTAAAGGGCTATGTTGAAATATCCTTGTTCTCTGTTTGGGTGATTATTATTATTATTATTTTAAGAGAAGGAGAAGAAAGCAAGTATTTTGTTTCTTGTACATGAACTATCTACACTTTATTTCATTTTGTTTGGCTCATTATAATCACTATTGGCTTTAGCAGATCAAGATTTCATTGTAAATGAACGTTTCCGATTATGCGGTCCTGCATTACACCTTTCTTTCATACATCATATATCGGAAGCATTTTGCTGGGCAGGGTAGATAATTTTTTTCGAAACATGCTCAACATCTTAAATAAGCTGTTTGTAATGTCACGTTCTTAGAAACAAGTGAAAAATAATTCATGGGACATTGTGAAATTATGTCAAAGAAAAAAAAAATTTTTGTCACGAATGTCTTTCACACTTTCAAACTTACCAAAAGAAAACAAAAAAACATAAACAAACAACATCTCAACATGACGTCTGTCTGTAAAATTCTGGCGCCAGGAAGAAAGATTACACTTGATTAAATCGATACAGAAGCCAAACAACAAGTGCTGAAGAGCAGAACAATTGGTCAAGAGTTCAAACGTGCAGAATGATTTAATCTTGAAGGGTTCGTGCATTACAACTAAACTTGCACTGCAGTATTGAAGGAACAAGTAGCCAGGAAAGCGTACAAAAGTGGATGATTTTCCAGCAGTGAAATTCATCTCACGCGATTTTCAACGGATGCTGGTATGGGAAACAGATTTCTGCCTTCCGCTTCGTGTTTGTTTCTCGTATGTTATATATCTGGATATTGATAAATTGTTTTATGTAGTTTGTGTAAGAGTACTTCGAGATGGGTTGGATATACAGTGTCGGACAAAAGTATTGGGGCAAAATAATTTTTGCCTTAGATATTACTACAATTGTGTGTATATTAAATTTAATAAAACATAAATTGTAACACAAATAATTTCATTTATATAATAATAATTTTAACTAGACAACAAAACTCAAATATAATTGAAAACAATTTCATAACCGGGCAAAAGTATTGGAACACCTTCAACACAGTTTTCTCCATGTAACTCTCGTAAGGATCTCCTCCAGTTCTGTTCTGGTTCTGACACTGTTTTCGGATTCATTTAATCTATTCCTAAAGAAATATTTATGAGAACTCTGAAGCAGTTGTCTTTAAAGTGTGTGTTGAGTTCTACACAATCCACTGCGTAACCATTTCTGCACTCTGCCTCGGTTATTGTCTTGTTCGAAATCTAAATCATACATCCTAAGCTTAATTTCTCAACACTTTCTTTGAGATTTTCCCGCAAAATGCATTTAAATCCAAAAGTATTAACTGTGTATCTTCTACGTACAAGTTTCATACACCATTAGAGACTACAGAATTCCCACTATTGCACTTAGTGCTCCACCTTTTACTCTGCCTAATGTGTTTTGAGTATCCCAATCTGTAAATGATAGTAAGGCCAGGTATAACTACAGATTTCCGAATAAAGCAAATCAGAACAGAACGTTATCAGTCTCCAAACGTGTTTGTATAAAACAATTACTTTTGGGACAAAGTCCATTGTGAAATGAAAGCAAGTTAAATATGCATCGTGTTGATGGCCGAATATCAGTGTGGAGAAGACACAAAACAGAATGGGACCATAAAACATGGTAGGCAGTTTCAAATATGGAGGAACATGTGCAA
>JAGDQP010024281.1:974-15735 GCA_022664845.1 Lepisma saccharinum | reverse complement strand
CCCGCGAACCCACGCGCCGGAGTCAAGAACGCTAATTATTAGGCTACCGAGGCTTCGGGCTTGCACTGATGGAAACAGATATTTATTGGAAACGGACGGTGGTCTACAAGGACTCCTGTCTTTTAACAAAGAAAAGTATTTCCTGCTTCTAAACGTGATTTATAGCATTCTGAGTACATTGCAACAAGTCAGTAAATGTTGGATGATTTTGTTGAAGACTATTGCCTATAAAGTCCAGTTTGTTTCGATTAAAGAACGAGGTGGATAACCGATAATGTGTAGCATTTTTTCTCATAGCAACAAGGGGCAGGATGCAATCCCGCGCAAAACATGCATTTATATTCTTAACAGAAAGTACATTTTAAATTACTCACCATGGGAACATGGAGGTTAGAAAAAATTAGGTACGGTCATGTATCTTTACATTTTTCTCCTTTACGTCATGCCCAGATGAGTGGAGCAGCGGCGGAGAGTGTTCTCCGTACGGGCTCGTATTTAAAAAGTGGCACGTGTCACTATGGCAGAAGGATACAAGATCGATTTTGCTCCATATCTCGAAAACCGTAACTCCTATCAAAAATCGAAGCTTGGGCAAAAAAAACTGGTACCACCCATTTGGGGCTATAACAAAAAGACACACAGAATGACGGACATATCTTTCTATCATTTTTGAAAATTTTGTGATTCGGTTAAAAAAGTCGTAACTTTTTGAACCGCTCCACCGATTTTAACGTATGATACACCGTTTGAAACGTATTGAAGTGTAGAATAAGATCCAGTAAGTTTCGGCCGCCTGTGTGGTCTGGGGTCAGTGCTATCCTAAAAAATGTGAAATTTTGATATTTTTTTCAAAGCGCCTAGGGGATTCCAAGGAGATCCTACCGACCCAATTGTTTTCCTGTATCTTAGTATTGGAAAGAGCTTTCAAATGTAAGTTCAAGCATCACAATCGGACTTATACTTCGGTAGATCCGAAACTAACTGTATACTATCTGAGTGCCGCTAACAGTGTCCTTTGCCAGCGTCACTCGAAAAACTGCCGTTCTTCATGATCATCACGAAGCCAAGCTAGGTACTCCTGTGGACAAATCGCACCTTAATATGTATATTGCTGTAAAGCAAATTAATTTATTTAGCAGATAAAAGTTTTGAAACTATATTTCACTGTTTGAAAGGGCAATATAAATTTACTTTTATTGTAGTCCTTGCGAGCGTATAGGGCATTAGAACTCGTTCACTGGAATGTTGCACAAAGGAATAGCCAAGGGAAATTCGCAGAGAATATAAAATCCTTCCCGAAAAGTTCTCAAGAACTAGTATGACAATATGCAACCAAGTCGTCACGTAGCTTTGGGGGAGACCCAGTACGCTATGCCTACGGAGATGTAACCAGTGTGAGTGTTATTGGACAGAAACACTAGAATTAAGTTCACATCAGTGCTTTGGTTTTCGAAAAAGCTGATTTTTAAACAATATTTCAAGAGATGAATCAGTGTTTGTATTTTTGACAAGATTTTCTCATCTGAATTGGACATTTTGCCTAGGTACGTCAAAAGGGGTTCTTTGATTGACTTTATATTGATACTTTAGGCATTGCTTAGTGTTTGTAAAATGACTTTTCTACACATTCAAAAGTTACCAATAATTAACGACATTTTGTGCACGGCCATGAAGATGGTTCGAAAACAATAGAGAGAGAGAGATAGACGAAGGTGCAACTGGAATCAACGTACAAAAGTCTATAACATGGATAAGATTCAGACACGCAATTAGAGACTCCCTTGTGTTAGTGCAGTAGAATTCCTCGAAGCTGATAAATGTACAGCAAAACTAAAATATTATGGTTATAAAATAAAAAAAAAAATGATTCAAAATATGCAAAACTATCTATAGAGTAGAAACAATTGCAATTTATCACGTGGCATAACCTCCGAACAAAACCGTCTAAAGGAATTTTCAATATTGTGCTTAAAATTAAAAGACCTCTTGAAATTGAAAATTCTGTAATTTGATCTTTTAAGAGTGAAAAAGGGTGCAAGTGACATTTGAAAAGGAACAATAAGTTCATTCTTCATGTATAACACGAACTATATGTGACACAAAATATTAAATGGTTTGTGTCAGACGTACATCGTGTTATAGACAAAATATTAAATACATTTCTTATTGTTTTTTAAAAATTAACTCGTCACTTACACCCATTTGGTTTAAACCCCTTCAAATAACCATGTATTGCAGGAGAGTTGAGAAAACGGGATACTTCGCTCATGATTTACAAACTTTAATTTTCAAATTGTTAAACCCTATTGAAGCCTGGTGAAAACATTTAGCAGTATGTCTATTTTAACTGGTTAAGTTAACAAACATACAAAATATGTTTAACATTTTTTATTTCGAAAATAGGTGCAAGTATCCTGCTTTGGCAACTGGTCTGGTAAAACAGGATACTGATAGATAAAGCATGTCATACTGCCAATTTCATTTTAAAAACAGATATTGTATAAAATCTCAAATGAAAGTAATGCTAAGCTATCAAAGTGATTAAAGAGAAAAAATATAAAACATAAAAATCTTTGAAGATTATTACTATTACTATATAGTGTAGGCGACATTTTCCCGAAAGGCCTTCCTTATGGTAGCTAGAAGCAAATCATGTAACAATTGGACATCCATTATTTTTATTATCTAGATGTATCACCATTGACTACGAAAGATGCCAGAAAAAATATCAATGAGGAAGGGTGCGGGCGGAGTCTATATGTACCCCGCTTCCTGTAACGTATTACTATATATCTCGAGAACGACTACAGTTACGGCAATGATTCTTTTTTGTTATCTTCCTTTAATTATGATCTACCATTTAGTACATCTTCACTTTTACTATAAAATTATTGGTTCTAGAGTTATTTCCTTTTTTATCATTTTACTGCAAGGCAAATTTGTATTCTTTACTATAATGTTTAAACGAATAAAAAATAGAAAAAAATATTTTAAATAAAAATTGTAGTAAATTTTATGGCCTTGAAAATGATAGGCCCTATAACATTTCTGGAAATCGATTGAAAAGTTATTGGGCAGTAGGCACTTGTACTTATCAACAGCTTCTCACTAGAAAGAACGGGTGGGACCAACTAGAATTTTATCCGAAAGATCCTCTAGAGGGTAGAATAAATTACGTAACAACTGGACATTCATTATTTTTATAATTTATGTACATCGTTGACTACATAAATGCTAATTCCAGAAAGCATATTCCTTAGGGGCAGCGGGGGCGGGATCTATAAGAACCAGGTCCACTGTAACGTATTTCTAAATATCTTGAGAACGGTTATAGCTACTACTGTACCGGAAACTTACCTTTACATTCTCCAGAAATTGAACTTTGGGATAACGCATAAAGACTCATGTGTAATGACCACAAAGAACAAATATTTTTACAAGCTCGGCGTAATTTCATAGCATACGATAAATCATAAAGATAATTTCTTATGACTAATTTTTACGAGACAAAGAACGGTAAGATATCTTTGGTTTTGACGCTATCGTATTCTTTGTTTTTTTTTCTTTAATAATAGTTTATACTCTTAACTACCTTCACTTTCGTAATAATATTTTCGGTTCTTGCCTTATTTTGCTTTCTTCGTAATTTTAATGAAAACCAAGCGTATATTTTGCTTATAACAATTTCACGAAGAAGAAATCGAAAAGATGTTTCGAATAAAATTTGTAGATATTTTATGACATCTAAAAGTTTATATTATTTGTTGCATTCGGTTGAACAGTTACTGAGTAGTATACAGTCATACAACGTCAAACTTGAAAGAAGATAAGATTGCCTCCAAGTCTAAAACAAGCACACTGAATAAATCAAACATTATTTATGAGTAAGGAAAATAGCCAGAAGAATACTTCTTCTTTCTCCCCGTTTTTTTTTTCACCTACGTGAGGCGACGTTTCTGATGAGTCTTCTCCACAAAGATCTGTCCTGAACTTCCTCCCCTGACAGACCTCTCACCCCGAGATCATCCTTAACCATATCCATCCATTTCCTCTTTGGTCTCCCTCTACCTCTCTTCTCCTGCACTTCCATTGCCATCACTCTTCTTACTACATAGTCATTTGTTCTCCTCATTACATGTCCATACCACTGCAGTCTTCTCCTTGCATCGTCTTAGATATCTCTACAACTTTGGTTGTACCACTTACACTCACATTTCTCACTCTGTCTATTCTTGTTATCCCACACATCCAGCGTAGCATTCTAATTTCGGTGACATCTAACTTCCTTCTTGTGCTTTCTTTATTGACCATGCTTCTGCTCCGTACATCATTGGTGGTCTAACCACTGTTTTGTAAATCATCCCTTTATTCTTCACCGTTATTCGACGGTCGCAGAGAATGCTACATACTCTCTTCCAATTTCGCCATTTCTCTTGTATTCTATGTGCTATTTCCGAGTCCAAATTGCCACTCCCAGTAACAGATGAGCTCTAATTTTAAAACTTTTCATTTTATTCAATAGTTCTTTTTGCAACATTACTTCTCCATTTTCTTCTCCGTTAAACTCAAGATACTCAGTTTTCTTTCTACTAATCTTTAGGCCTCTATCTTCCAGAGACTTTCTCTAACTCCCTACTTTCCTTTCAAGTTCTGCCCTATAAGTACTGCATAGTACAATATCATGGGCAAACATTATACACCAGGGGTTTACATCTCTCACGTCTTGAGTTATAACGTCTATGACTACGTTAAAGAGGTACTGGCTTAAGGTTGAACCCTGGTGTAATCCAACCATAATAGGGATTTGGCGTGTGAATTCCACAATACTTCTTACCTGAGTTCTAACTATTATCTTGGATTATCCTTATATATTTCTCTGGTACTCCTTTCTCCCTCAAACACCTCCATATTTCCTGACGTAGTACTCTGTCGTAGGCCTTCTTCAAATCAATAAAGACCTTTCTGCTTTTCCTGATGCTTTCCCATAGTTTGTCTTAGTATAAAAGTTGCATCCGTTGTACTTTTTCCTGGCATAAATCCAAATTGTTCTTCTCCTATTGATGTTACTTAGTAATGGGTATTTTCAGGATAAAATTTCGAAGTCTTCAACCAATCTTGAAAGTTCATGCTGCATCCTGGCTCTTCAGGTCTTGTAATTTCTGTGTTAGTCTGATGAATGTTCTCTCATATTGCAATTTGGTAATATGCTGCTCTTTTTATATGCGTGTAAAGAGTGTGGTTTGCTGGTGGCAATATTTCATAATTGGATATCCCAAAAAGAATTAACCTTGCCTCACCAGCTGCCTTCAAATGAATTGTTAAGTAAAATTTAGTGAAAAACTCTTCAGCAGATTTTGTAGTTGTATTCGTCAATGGTACTTTTCCCAGCTCCAAAATTATTTTACAGTGTTGCTGATTATATGCTCAAAAGGAAAAGGATTATATGAATCAGCTCATATATTCTGATTACATGATAAAAAGGAAAAACAGTGAGCATATAAGATTCAATCAGCTTTTATATACACTAAATTCCAGAAAAGTTGATGACACATTGATAAATAATTATTTAACATATTAATACTCTTGACAATTGCATAGAGTATACACTGTATGGAGAATAAGTTGGAATCATATTGATCATTGATTACTTATCATATTATTATCGTTGGCCTCAGTATCAATCATAATTAAGGTATTCATGTAACATAGATGGGAAGAGCTTACAGAAAAAGCCGACCTTAAGAGAATCTAATCAACGCACTCAACGCATGTAACGAATGTTGCTGTGCTTTTGGGGCTTTAATTGACAAAACCAGTCAAAATTGTCTGATTATTGTATTTGTACATGTAGTTATTGAAATCTAGGAGGGAAACACAAATGGAGGAAGCTAGGTATGCGAATAAACAAAAGTGTACCTGCCAGTTTTTCCTGAGGATTGCACGGTTATACTACTGAGCACCGGTTAAGGCGACCCCGATAAATCGGGAGTCGCCTGTATTACGTAATTCACATTTCTATTTTTCTTTGCTCATTTATTGGCCTGCTGTCAAATTGTTCTCATTTAACCAGAAGGAATTTGAACTGTTTATTTCAATTATATTTGTACTAATTATATTTACAAAAAGAGTAAGTTATTTTATCTATAGAAGCCACTACCCACTAGAATTTACACTTAAGTCAGGCACATATACAGAAATGGGTTTTAGAAGAGGTCTAAGGGCTTCCGGTTGGAGCCTGAGTATGATATTTATATAGAATATTATACCGCCTACAATTATACTAATTCAGCATAAAACAATTCCGCCTCTCCGCCGGACCCCTCCCTTCATACCTCCACGATTTAAATAATTTTGATGTTGTAATGTTTCCTACCCACCAGATAGTGTAATTTCCGATAATTCATAAAATATGTTTCAGACAGTTATATAAACTACTGTTCCAAGCCTTAACAGTAGCATGACTCTTGCTCGTATACGCCTTACGCACGTGTATATAGTTATATATTTTTTCACATGCACTATCACACATAACAGGCTACAGGGACTTAGTTTAACCTAAAATGATGCATTTATCATATTTCTTGACAGGCGAATTTATAAAAGCCATTTCCTAAGAAAAATTCTAATAATGTTATTTTTAACGGTTATTTTAACTGTTACTTTAAAATAACTGTTACTGTTGTAACAGTTATTGAAAAATAACCGTTAAGCCCAAACTTAAATCGTAAAGATTCAAGCCCTTCCGATTCAAGCTTCAATAAATCGCATTTCTTTGTTCTTGAAAGTAGAAAACACACGTAATTAGTCGTTTCTCATCACTCGTAATATCGCTTTTCTTCTTCACATAGCACCACGTAAATTATTCAGCAATCACAAGTCACAATTGTAACGGTGGCGCTATAGTCATAAACTTTTAATTTAATAATCTTAGTTAATTGCGTACCTAATCAATATAGCTGCCGGATACACTTGAGTCGATTAGGAGTCTAACAACTGCCCGCCCTTAATGATGATAAAATTCTTCCAATCGATCTTGAATTTCGCTAAGAAGGATAAATATCGTCTCTTACATTTACTAATCATAGTAGATTCACTTATACGATCGTTGATTGATCTTTAGGAAAAAATGATGCGTTTTTTTTTTAAGAAATAAAATAGAAAATATTAGATTAATGAGTCAAAAATCTAACATTTCTGACCGCCAATTAGTCTGTATCGTAATTCGGCATTCAATAAATCTGGAAGTCGCTAACCATATTCTAACCTTTGCATAAATGTCGATATTAGCTCATTGAAGCGTGATCTAATTAACTGAAAGAGCAGTTTCAATCAAGTAGCTACCAACTTCGCATGGCACCTCTAAAACAGGGCTCCATACACAATTAATTCTTATCTTTACCCATTCTTGTATATCGCTTGCCAGAGAAATAAATTACCAAAATAATCACTCATAAAAATGCCGCAGTCTCTTACGGATACATCTATATGAAATTCTACATGCTAGCTATCAAAATTTCCGATAATGTTTACAAGGATACCTCCATAATAATAGATTCTTCCGTAAATACCAACTAAATACCTACATACACAACTACCGAAATCCGTACTCCCAATCCGCTTGCTCTAATGATACCTCCATAAATTACTTGGATTCCTCCATACAAAAGACACCAAAATCCGTACTTCCAATCAACTTGCTCTAATGATACCTCCATAAACTACTTAGATTCCTCCTTACAAAAAATACCAAAATCCATACTTCCAATCTACTTGCTCTAATGATACCTCCATAAACTAATAAGATTATTCCATTAAATACACCAGCTTACCATGCCATTGAAAAATAGAAATACCTCCATACCATACTACCGACTACCACTCCCTCTTTTTCTAAAATTCCTCCTTATAGTACACTAGTTTCCCGTTAATTCTAAACCCTGGATACCTCCACTACTTCTATTCATTAACTACAACTAACCAGTACCGATACCTCCATAATAATTACTTATCTGCATGCGCCATGCTCTAATTAAAAGCGTAATTCAATAAAATACCTTTATCTAACACTTCACTACTCTACTTTCAGAGAGAGAAAGAGAGAGAGAAACTAAAAATCTACCCACACTACTTCATATTTACTCTAGATTCCTCCAAAAAGAAAATTCCGCCAAAAGCGTACCATACACCCGCCATTCCGCCATTTTCCATACACCCACTACACAGCAGTTGCACCAACTACACTAAATTCTACCATTTACACACAAGAAAATACATAAGGAAATCATTACATACACATAGCTATTCACACATTTTATAAAACACTGGTTTCTGGCTCTTTTTCATCATTTTTCGACTTCTTTTTGTGATATCTTTTGCTTGCGAGAATCGCTCAGTATATCTACCACACAAAAATATTATCTCAGAAAAACGAAAAAAGATAAAAATAGTGAGGGCACGGACATCAATTTGCAGAGCTTAGAAGTCCTAACTTCTTACGTAAATATATGCTTCTGTCACTTCTTTTTTGAACGAAATCACAGGCATTTTCCATCCTTCTGAAGCTGTGATCCGAGAGGGAAAAATTATGTACTTTCCATCTGGATCCTATCGTCGCCGAACACCCAGCACCCACTGGTCGCGCGCGCATAACGACAGAGTAGCTTCGCTTCCACTTGATCCCTCGTGTCTTCACGCCCCGCGATTCAAGGTCACAGACTGAAAGGGAGTCAAGCTTGCCAGATTTTACGCAACGTGGCAGCAGGAGAGAAAAAAAAATAAAAAAATTAAACATCAAATAATAAAAAAGTAAGAAAAATCCCTTCCATATACACAACTACACGATTCCACACAATTTAGTTTACAAATACAATTCTTAATTTTGAATATTTAACTAAGATGTGCACATCAAACTTATTTTACATATTATTATTATTATTATCAAAAGTAATGATACAGTCATTATAATGATATACAATAGAAACACATTCATAGAGAACTTCCAGTTTGTTCAACTAATTCCTAAATTTTAATATGGAATTGACAAATTTTGAAAGATAGTTTGACAAGGTAAACGTAACTGATTGGATAAGTTGTTAAACAGTTTAGTACCATTATAAAGTAAACTAAACAGCTGAGGAAACAATTGTAATGCGAATTAACTTTTGTCACTGTTTTTCTCCTATTTCACTGACCCTCTGAAATTAATTTTTGATAGGAAAATGTACCGTTTGTGACATATATCGTTCGTTAAACAATGTTAGGTTTGTAGGTTCACTTTTCTAATTACAGAATATGCTATTACAGATCATTACTTATTACCTATTACTGAGAATACAAAAAGTAATGTGTCATTTAAACGTGATGAAATTGTATACAACTTTTATTTGATTTTTTCGATTTCTTATTCTTTAAAATATTATAGGTCTAATAAAGAATATTAATTTGCCTTGCACTAAAACTAAAAAAAGATGAAATAATTCCAGAACCAGTAATTTTATCGCAAAAGTAAAAGTAAAATTGTAGCTTATAATTAAAAAAAAAGAAAACTAAGGAAGAAACATTGCCATAGCTGTAGCCGTTCTCGAGATATTTAGTAATACGTTATAGGGGGCGGTGTACATATAGACTCCGCCTTCCACTGCCTCCCTCCCCGATGGATATTTTTTCTGGCACGTGGCACTTTCGAAGTCAGTGATGCATATAGATAATAAAAATAAGGATGCCTAATTGATACATCATTTGCTTCTAGAAGTCAACTTTTCAGAAAATCAGTCTAGACTAACAGATGTGATAAGTATTTGATAGTAGTGTATTTATTAAAGATAGGCTAATTGTCAGTAAATTATTAACTTAATATAGTTAATTAAATAATTTTAACATAGATTTTAATATTTTAATAGCTCAATGCAAACCAATCGGGTTACTTAAATCTGACAACGTGGTATTCTGTGTATGTCATTATTATTCAATACAATAAACAAAACAATATGGCACCTTGCAAAGCAATTAAATAAGCTAAGAACAGGTATTTAAAACTGAATTCCAGACAATAACTCGAACTAAACTTTTATTTTTAATTAAAACTCAGTAATATGCGGATCTGACGTGCTTGTTGAAACTCGAAAGATGTTAATAAAATATCAATTTTGTAAATTTGCACTGAACAGGAAATATGGCTGTCTCTTCTCACTTGGCACATTCTTCACAACGACAGCCATGACATTGCTAGACAGGAACTGTTGTTAGACTATTAGTTTGTTGTGATTTACTGAGAGTATCGTTTTTCAGACTATCCTATTTTAGTAGACTAGTCTGTTTTATCAACTTTTCCCTATACACCTACTTCATAAAAATATGTACAGGATTATACGAAAAATAATCTAAATTCTTATACTTGTATTTCTCTCAAGGATTATGATTTGTATAAAGTAACGAAATCAAACAGAGAAGAAGGATTTTATAACCTAAAATGACATTGTGTTTAGATTTTATTAAATTATATGTCAATGTCGTGCTCTCTTTGTAATGAACATGAAATATTCGTCTTCAAATGATAACATAAACTGTGTAACAAATAACAACATAAACGTTTACTGTGTAACTTTCCCATTCGACTCTTCTTCATCTCCTTTTTTAGGGTCTCTTCCACCTTACATATTTCTTTTTTCGGGATTTTTCTCTAGCCCAGACAGTGGGCGTCTCCATCAAGTCCTCGTTTCCCATTTCCTGCTTTGAAGGTAGAAAGAAAGAAATGATGAAAAAAGGTGAAGAGAGAAAAGGACTCTAACATTTCCCTGACAATTCAAGCCTTCCATCTTCACGAATTACTCAGCGTGTCAACCATTTTCTTGCAATCCGCATTCTCTTTTTTCCTCTCGTTTCCCGCTGCTTTTCTCTCTCTCTCTCTTTTGGTAGCTTTAGGGCCTCGTCCTTAGCGTTTTGAGAGTTCCGGAAATTTCAAGTTAAGAAGGAAAAAAGGAACACAGCTTGCATGTACGTATAAGAATGGAGTGAGAAATATATAGAGTTAGGTGGAACTGACGAAAGGAGTTGAGAGGGTAGATAGGATTTTCCTGAAAAATCTGGATTTGTGTTCATCAGTTCACCAACTGTTGTGCTATATACTAGCACCAAACTTGTCAGTGTTGAAATCTTATATATTTGTCTCATCTCCTCCATTCCATTTCCGGGACGCAAAAGAAGAGAAAAATATAAAAAGAGAGAAGCAGTGTGAAGGACAGGAGAATAAAATGGTTGCATACTTGGAGGGAAAGACCGATGACAATGAAAAGAGCAACATCTAATCTAGGAAACCATGCTTTGACAACTGTTTGATATATTTATTTTGTTACAAAAAAGAATGCCAGTTTCCTTTATTCAAGAATTCTGAAAACTTCTAGATGTGTGCATATGTGTGTAAAAATACTATATTAAATCAGAAAAATTGATTTCGTACACTTCTTTGTCAGTTGCAAACATTCGTTTTTTTCACTGTTCATTTAATAAACATTTTATTAAATTCCGGGATCACATGTTGTTTTTTTTTACAAGCTCTGATTTCATGTTCATATATGCAAAAGACATTTTCCTATTATTTTTAGTGAAGAGACAGACATACAGATACATAGATAAAGAGAGCGAAAGAGAGAGGAAGAGAAAGAGAAAGAGGGAGAGAGAGAGAGAGTAATAGTGAATGAATGAATAAATGAAGCGTATGTACGAACAAAAGTCTATATGCTATCTTTTAGCATGGAACATACAATTTTGTTCGCGCATACTCCTCAATACGTAATTAGGTACAATATTTATTGAGCATATAGATGCCCTGCAACACTTATGCAAAACTTTTAAATGATTTCAATCTTTACCCATCCCCCATCTTTGGTTACATCCCAGAATTGATTTGCTTCTGTCATGTTGATCTTGGGTACGGATTTGTTGAATTCGAATTTAATTTTAAGGCCTTTACGTAACTTTGGTTCAGGCCGAATGGATGATAATGGGATGACTTTGTGGAATGAATAAAGTGGGAGGAAATGCGAGAACCCCGAGAAAATCCAAGCACATGGTGTTTGTCCACCACAAAGCCCACATGGCATGAGCAGGGATCGATCTTACGATCCCTAGCACCAGATGTGAGCGCTCTACTAATGAACCACAGCGGGCCGGTACAGATTTGTTGAATCAGCGCCAGCGATAATATTTTAAACATATTCAAATCGTAATATAAGGTAGGGAGATTACTACAGCTGGTGAGGGTTATTTAAACACATAGATTACACACATAGATGTATAACACATTACCGTTCAATACATTAAAGCTAGTGTAAGCTTACGATATCTAAAGTTAAATGGTAGATGTACCTATGTATGTTTGTAATGAATTAATTTTATACAATGGAGATATATGGAGGTAGTGTTGCCATCTAAGTTCATAAATAGTTGCTTCACTCTAATCTTAAGAAGAAAAAATGAAGTTTTATGCCAGCGCGGAAACTGTGTAATCTATTTTAATTGTTTTTATGTTCAAATATTTTAACTTTCCGAGACGTTTAGTTGAGTACCACACCGTAGAAAAAAAAAGAGTCATTTTACAATTTTAAAGAGTATTTAAGTACCTCAAATCAGTCAACTTTTGATAAAATCACGCAAACACTTTTTTTTATTATTTTCGATGAATTTAACTCTTTCCTGTGCATTTTCCTACACTTACCATTCAAGTGTATCAAAGCGTAGAGTAGTATAAAATACGTGAGTGCAGCGGGATTAAAATGCCGATTTACCAACTGCATTATAAAGAACACTATGTATTTGTCACTCTTCTAGCTATTTATTGCAGATCTATGTAAAAATGAGTGTTTCAGAGCTTATCAAGTTGTGTTATGAACAAATTATGTACAAGGAGTATTTAATAAAAATAGTCCTGACAAAGTAAGTACGGAAGAAATCTTCAAAACTTTCTTTCAGAAAGACCTAATTAAGTATCCACAATTTGTTGTACATAGCTCGGATTTATAGAGCATACATATAATGTTTAAAGAATTTCAGAAAATATAAATACAAAGGGTGTAAAATAAGTCTGTTATATTTTATTGTGCGCATCTGCCAATGTATCTAATATTATCTCACAAATAGGATTTTTTCCCCCTTTGAAATTATTTTTCCTTTTAAGTATTTTCTCTCATTTTGACTATTAAGCTTAAGACAGACAGAGATTGTAGATGTTTGTAAAAATCCAGAAATATAAATTTTATCAGTTCAATTAAAAATTATATCGATATAATAGTCTTGTGCCCCTCGCCTGTTCATAGTTTTAGTAAGCAGTAAGACATTTGCTGATTCTTTTTTCGCTGTTATTTTTTAAATGAAGGGATGTTTAGTTGTTGTTTATTCTTTATAAAGAGAAGAAGATCTTCTGGGAAAGTGATGTGTTTCATTTCACTCAACATTCAACAACAACAGAGCCCTTAGTAACTCCAGTCAGAGAAGGACAGATGAGCGAGTATGATAGAGAATGAGTCAGGGAGAGGGAAATTGCTGATCTTTTGCCGACAGCTGAAGAAACAACGAGTTCCTTTCTTGAACAGAGCAAGCGAAGGAAGGAAGGACATCCTCATTCTCTGTTGCTGTGTCCTCAGTAACCACTCATTTCTCTTTGTTTTCTTTCTTCTCTCTTCACATCATCATCTGTTGCCTCAAACGCAGCCTCCGTCAGTGACCACCGCTCCACACATCCGGTGAACAGACACCTACCGTTATTTCTCATCTCACGCTTCCGTCCCTCTACAAAGGAGGTACTGTTCAAACCGTTCTTCTGACTTGCATTTCCGGTCATCTTATATTATGTCTTCTCCTCCACATCCTTCTCTCACATCATCCGTCTCTCTGCAAGCAACAGTCTCGACAAAGTTTTCATTTAAAAAAAAAATGGGGAAAAGACATTCAACCGCAGTTTCTATTTGATCCCATTCTGAAACCGTTGCTCTTTAATGAAATTTCTGCAACAATCAGCGCAGAAAATTTGGGTTTAGAAACATCAGAGACGTTTGGATTAGTTACATTGGCCTTGAAATATTTCCTCTGCAGAAGATACTTAATGTGTCTGTAGTGAGTATAGAAACACAAGGTTTTTTTTTTCATGTGGAACGCAGAGGCTGTTAGTGCTTACGTGGTACGTAAGAAATAATTGAAGTTCTAACTACAATAACTTGTTGCGTCCGACTCTTGTTCGAAGAGTCACTAACCTCAATGGCTGTGAGAGCTTTTCCTGGTTTGTTCCAGAATACCGTACATGAGAATCGTAATTGTTCATTGTAAAAATAACTACAATCACTTTGTTTCAGCTTCCTTTCCAGCTACAAATTCAATTAAACAGAAAAATCTATTGAGTATTAGAAGATCAACATTAAAAAATGCAAACATTAAAATAAACTGTCTACAACTAAACACGCCCAGTGAAATGAAATTAACGCAATAGTTCAGAATATATGCTTGGTAAATTTTCCTAAGCCCCAGTACGCAAATATCGTGATGATACCTTCTATGCAAGCCCTAGGTGCTATCTTCCCACTCCTCCATTTTCTTGGAAAGGTGTTTTTTGTGGGATCATATCTCATCCATAACAGCCTGTAACATTTAAGGGACTGTAAACGCCAGATATGTAAGGTTTTAAAGTTTTGTTTAAAGAAAAACTTCTTGAAGGTGGAAAGGTAAAAAATTTATAGAAATTTTGTTAAGATGTGCAGTTAATATTTAGCGCTAA
>JAGDQP010024280.1:0-13306 GCA_022664845.1 Lepisma saccharinum | reverse complement strand
GTATGGGGATGTAATTGTTTACAAACCCGAATTACCTTAGTGACATACTTGCAGGTATCTCAAGGTATTTTCAATCTTCTGGAAATTCGAGTTGTATGGTCCTAAATTAGTACATTTTAATAGAAATTAGTACATTAAAAGCAGTGCTCGAAGTGGAGGGGGAACGAAGGGCACACAGTGCCCTTACCTTTTTCATTTTGGATTTGGTATACCTCTACCTTTTTATTAATGGGAGCTCATTGCCTTTACTTTCAATAGTCAATCGCCACCAGTATAGGTGCAGTGCACCCTTATCTTCTCTAGCCCACTTCTGCAACCGTTTCCTTACCTTTCCTTACCCACTTCGAGTACTGACTAAAAGAGAAAAGTAGTACGTTTTAAACTTAACCCTCTCGCTTAGCAATTGGTCACATACTTCAAATGAGCACTAGCAATGATGCGGCATGTCCGGTTAAGAAAAGCACTTGTAGGTACTTTTTTTAAAAAAAAAAATACTGGATATGTTTTTATCCTTACGTAACTATGACAAATTAAAATTTTATTTAAGCTAAACCTGTTAGAAAAATATGACATCAGTGCGTGACGTCGCTGGGCAAGTACTCGTCGGGATGGGGAAAGTAACGCCCAAGACCTTGGTCTAGGTATCATCTGGTGTAACTCAGGAAGACCACGAAAAACTTGTTATTGTTGCCGGTAGCAGGAAATTAAGGATAAAATATGATTGTGTAGACACAAGGCACTGCAGATATATATTTTTACCTTTTTATATTATTATCGTCTTAATTAATTTTTGGCATCATATTACATAATTTGGCAGGATTTTTTAAAGTTTATTATAAAAGTTTGCGTTTGCTTGGTTTTCATAGACTTTGTTGTTATACTACGATACTGTGCAAAGCATTTCCTGCGAGTTGATTATAGAAAAGATGGTTCTATCGATATATTCACATATACTTATAGAGCGTTCTGTTGTGTTGCAAAACGATAACATTCTTGATCCATTATTCGCCTCGTTTTCGGAATTACTATTATTTGAAGCTTATTTTACTGGGATTCGCATCCAAAGTATGATTACAATTCCATTGTGATAGTCATTGCTTTATATATGCTATGAAGGCTCTTCTGGAGAACAATGGTTGCCTGCAGGACTTGCTTGGTCTTAATTTCGAATCCTACATAGCAAAGGTGTTACTAATAGCTGAGGAAAAAGAGTCCAGAAGTGTATGTTTATAGCTTGTTTGTTGTGTTGTGTGCATTCATTTCTCTCATTCATTCTTGTTTGTACATTTCTCACACGTGCTTGTACAGGGCTCGTTTAAGAATCCAGTGCAATGGAAACAAGAACGTATATTTAGTTTGTTTATTTACATTGTCTGGTTACTCTAATTTGCTGTTATATGCTTCAGTTGGAACCTGAGTCGTTGGTTATCATGTTTATTTGTTTATTGATTCATAAACACCCTGTGTAATTGTCTTGCAACCATTTTTAAAGACTTATTTTCATCCACCCTTTTATTTTATGTATTTGGTTTTCTTTCATCAAACTGCATGTTCGAAGGTCTTTGGTAAACGTAGTAAGATGTAAACAATGCCTTAAGAGGAGCTAAACGAGCCATTCCGTATCTCATGTGAAGACGAAATGAGTGTGAGAACAAAGTTCACTGTGAAGTCTTCAATGGGAACTTCGAGTAACAATGGAAAGGTCTGGTTGCGGAGTCTCTTTGCTTGTTAGTCCCTTCGCTGCTGCCCCTGCAGACAGTCGTCCCGCTGAACACTTCTCGTTCGTTACCTTATCTCCTGCGGCTACACACGAGGTTATTTCCTCATAAGACACTCAGTTGCTGTTCAGGTGTGAAATAGTGCGGGCGGTGTCTGAGATTTACTTGTGAGCGGTGGATGTAGGATCTTGATTTGTTCGTTGTTGTTGTTGTTCATTAAGTTTGAGTGACATTGTTAAATGGCTGATAGGTGTCGGTCGGAATCCGGCACTCGCGATGACGGACTTCAGGGGTGTGGTGTGGCAGACAATGTCCAGGCCCACCCCAAAACTGTTTCTATCTTGGTGTGCCACCAGGAATCGATCATCACCGGTGGTGGATCTTGCCCGTTCTCCATCAAATACTTCGGAACTGGACAACGACGACGACGACTGGAGCGGCGAAGACGAAGAAGAGGAACTGGACTTGCAAGACGAGAAAGAAAGTGAAACCAATGCCTCAGTTCGGGATCTCGAACTCGGTGCCTTCGCAGCCGGGGACTCCGGATTGGAGTCCGCTGCTGAGGACCCATACGAATATGATGAGGAGATTCCTTATATCCCTCATTCGGTCGACGACGACCTTATACTAGAAGGTAAGATTGATTTTTCTTTTCGCTAGGAGCAGTATGTTTTATGATACAGCTTAAAAACACGCTTGGCTTTTGTGTGTTGGTAATTCGAACTTCATTGTAATTATTTGACCTCAATAAGTGTTTCCATAGTAGTTAATAGTACTGTTGGGGGAGGGGGTGAAGTTTTTTGTGTGTGTGGAAAAAGGGGTCATTTTGTATCTAAGATACTACCCAATAATTCGATTTACCAAACACTCCAATCAGTGATATTTCCAAAATAAATGTCACTCTTGTTCTGTTCAAATTTCGACCGGTTGAAAATCCCAACTCCAGTCCAGTCCGAAATTGTGAATCTGGTAGACTGAATCATAACATAGTGATAGAGAAGCACACACGTCCTGCTGAAACTGAATGATTTCAGAAAAATGTCAATTATTTTTATCAGAATTGATAAAGTACGTTGTCAAGTGTGAAGTTTTGAAATGACTAAACAGCTATAGCTTTCATCGTAAGTACTGGAACCTAGTGCTGAAAAGTTAGTCATATTTCCTTTTATCTGAATGTAGAAACCAATTGTTGTTCAGAGCTGTTTTTAACAGTACTAAGAGTGATCAACGAAGAGCAGTTTGTAGGAAGTGTTTGAAATTCATTGATTCATGATGGGCAGTACTGCAAGTATCACCTACGCAGAAATATAATTTTCCTCATTACCGTCAGGTGTCTTCTTAGCTTATTGAAAATGCTCAAAGTTAATACGCTTAAGCAAATTATTATACAGCCGTTTTACTTCTTGAGAGGAGAAGTAGGAAAAAGTAATTATAATTAGCGTGTGTTTTTAAAGGTAATATTTGCAATTTTAATCCCGATATTTGAAAGTACATTATTCTATTGATTGAATTATTAATGTCCTAAACGAACTGACGAGTTAAAAAAAAACGACATAACAGTTTTTTGTGAAGTGGTCTCCGAGTAATTTCCGTTAATTGATCCTCACGGGGTTTGAACCCCTGACCACGCGCACAGAAGGCGAGCATGCTAATCTCTTAGCCAACTGGAGATCTTTCTCTTCAGTGTTACTAATCTTGGGTCATTACAAGATGTGTACGTAGAATTCGTGAAACTATTTCGAAGATAACCTTGTTATTTTTCTGTCTCCTAGTACGTACAAACGTAAGACAACCCATCCTGAACCCCTTAATAGTAATTAATAAATTACTTAAAATGTAGTATGAAAACGATGTAAGGTTGCTGCTGTCCAAGCATTTCAGTGGTAATTGCTCTGTTACATAACTTCTTTCCTAACTAACTTTGTGTTTTACATTGAGATCTTAAGTGAAATGCCATTGAATTGAAATGAACAAAGCCACCTAGGAAAAGAGGAATGAAGGTGGAACGCATTCGAAGAGGGAGTATTTTTTCTGTAAGTAGTTGTTTTTCTTTGTGCTTACTCAAGAAAAGAGACAAAACGATTCAAGATCTTTGTAACGATGTGTCACGTTTGATTTTCATTAGATGCGGGTGAAAGGCTATTTATTTCGGCGGACTGGGCGAATTTATAATTATTCAAGAACGAAATTACTGAGCTAATCAATCATATTATTGTCTGTTGTACAATACGTGACTTCATAGGAGCTTCAATGAAAAATAGATCTGTTGGAGATTGTATATTATCCCCTTGTTTATTAAAAGTAGGAAAATAATTATCAGAAATTTCCGTAGATATATCCAAACAAGTTAGAGTATGTAGTGCCGGGAGTTGAACACGATATTTCGAGTTAAAGATCCTAAACAATTCAACCATCCTTCATCGGTCAATGCATCGTAACATATTTTCTTTGTAAGTGAAAGGGAAAATGGCGTTAGGAGTTTTTTTTTTTAATGGTATGAATCAGAGCTAGTTGTTTACCCATCTCTTTGAGTGGGAGATCTAGAATTGAAGACTATATGCTTTCATGAAGGAACCATTCATATTTTATTTACTGAAGAGTTATAAGAGTTAATGATGCGCGTCGGTATTTTTTCCTTTTTTTTTTAAATGTATTTATCAGCAATAGTCTCAGTAGTTACCGAGGGCCCAGACAAGATGAGAAAAACATTATTTTTTTTCGTGTCATTAAGAACATGCAAGACAACTGAATGTCAGATCTCAGAAATAAAACGAAAGTTTTATTATTTACTATGCATTATGCTTCTTAGAAGTCGGGAGATTCCAAACACAAATACGAGTATATTAATTAATTCTATTGCATGCTGCTTATTGTGCTTTAGTTTCGAAAGCCAGTAAAATATTAGTGTGTTAAATTTCAGTTACGGTTCCTGATCAATTTCATTCTAATTATTTCCATCATTATCTTATGTAGTTTTGACTGTCGGGCTAAGATCCGTATTTTTTAAGTTGACCAAATATCATACATGTATTCTCTCAAATTAGATTATTCTGATTACCACAGTATCGTTAAAGTATTGTAAAATATATACGAACCTATTTCTACTTACTGATCTACGCATATTTTAACATGTGTGCAACATCATGTGATATGTTTTTGTAATTTCAATTGAACTCATGTATGTGTGGGATACGTCATTACTATGAATTACGATCCCAGATCTTGTATTTATTTATTTGCGTATGTAATTGTTTTTTGCAGACATGTGTTGGTTAACCATGTCCTCGAGTAAAAGCCTAAAATTGCTGTATGGTTTTGTGTGTGTGTGTGTGCGCGCGCGCACGCTAGTAGCCGCTTTGAAATTTTAAAGTTCATCCTGTTTTAATCATTAAAAACCAAAACAAGCTCTGATTGATGTTGATACGTTGTTTGTATGTGTTACATGTGGTGGTAATAGGTAAAATTAAATTTCCTTTCTGGCGCTAAGACATGACGAGTCATCAATCGGAATGTAACTTGCTAATTAGTACATGTTTGGTGATGTAAAACACACTACTAATTATGAGGATACGAATAACTGCTCTCTGGAAAGTACTAACTAGTTCAGAGACATTGAAAACGATCTAGAAAATTTGCGAGTGACTGTAGTAATAGTAGGTAGACAAGTTGGAAAAACATCGTACACATGTTTATTTTTTGTAGGAATTACCAAAACAATTTGATTTATTTCAGTTAGTATTGTACTCTTCTTTACATGCTCCAAGGTACGGTGCAGTGGTCATATGAAGTTTCATCTTCATGAATATAAAGCATACGAGGGTCACTGATTTTATTTCAGAATGTGAATAACCTATTCTACAGGGGCACCACGAATATGAAGTCTTAGATGGTATGTAAACTAATAGATGTCGTTGCGCTGCGCATGCGCAGTTTTGGCGCGTAAATATCGAAGTTGGCGGGAATGGAACTGTTTCGAGAGTATTTCGAGCGGTGAAAATGATCATAATTGAGGGTCGGAAGCACAATTGAGAGCATTTCCAGAATCTGCTCCATCACGAACGCGGTGTACTGGTGATTTGTGGAATTTCGACGTGGCACGACAGCTTTGAAAGATGAGGCGAAACCTAGCAGACCTGTGGTTAACGTGACTGGTGAAAATATGTCAGCTGTTCAAATCAATAAACTACATATCAGTTCGGGACATATCATAGATGACGAAACATGGATTTTTAGTACGATCCAGAGAAGCGTCCACGCATCGTCTGTGAGCGAATGGTGACAAATTTTCTTCCAGATAAAGAGACTCTTAATGCAGATTTTTATCTGACAGTTTGTGTGCCAGTAGTTCAAGAAAACCTTTGAGAGGCGACTATAGACGATCTCCTCATGTCTCCTGCTCCACCAGGACAAGCGGCCGTAGCACAATCTCGTCACATGTCTGAGGTAGAGTCTGGATACATCAATTTTGTGTCCGTGTTTCCTATTTGAGTTTTTTTTTCTGTTAATTCAAATTTTTTTGTAAAGATAAGTAGAAGATAAAATTTACATCTTGACTTGTAAAGTACAAAAAAATCATTATTTAAGAATTCGGTCTATTTGTGTGTAAACATCTCATATTATCTCAGAATTATCTTTCGTGACAGTTTCGTATCTAAAATCAATAGCGTTAATAAAATATCAAGATATGGAAAAAGTTTAAAGTAGATAAAATAAATAGGTGACGTTAAAACTTTCTAGGAATAATTGCATAGATAATTGAAAAATGCTTGAGGTGGAGTGTGCTTGGGATGTAGGTGGCAGTTTAACAATGCAGTTGGCTGAACTTTGTATGCAGTGTTTGTATTTCTGCTTGATAAAGAGAGTTATTTTTAAGTTAACTGTTACACTTGTAGTGTTAAATTTAATTCGATTTTTTATAAGAGTGTGGTGAACTTGTTCGCGTCAGTAATATCAGCCGTCACCACCAAGAGATTTGGAGAAAAGCAAAAGCATTACTTTATAGTTATTTGATTCACTTCAAATCACCGTTGCGTCAATGGAAGTAGCAAAAGGGAATGACAATAATGACGAAACAAAGTAACAAAATGGATTTGGCATTTCCATGAATAAAACTAGAATATGTCCACCACATGTACAATGTTAAATTGATTTGCTGACTATGAAGGGAGAAGTCCCGCTCTCGCCAGCCATTCTGTTTTCCACGGAAATGCTACGTTGGTACGTAGAAATAGGTCCTACCAATACCTTCTCCATTCTTTTTCCGATTTCATTGGCAAATAATTATAGGTGACGGCCTTAAGGTACCGTAAAGACCAAATATTTAAAGTTATCGTTTTCAAATGATCTGCCACATCTCTAATTGAGCACTATTTTGTGCAATTTACTTTAGCTGTTGGGTTTCTCTATTGCTTTTGTTGAATATCGTTTATACATGCACAATGTATTTTCGTTTGGCTATACAGACCAAATACGTACTTATTAAGTTTCTATGAATGATCGTGGTGACTTTTCATTAAATTATTCTTATTTGTTCAGAACATTTACCATTTTTTGGTATTTATAAATATTTAGTTGTGTGTCTGCCTCCCTTATTTTTTCCCCCCATGTGAGAGAGGGGGAGCAGCGTACAGGTTTTGGTTTTGCCAGATGTTTTACGGCCGGATGCCCTTCCTGACACCTACCCACATCAGCAAACAATCCGGGTATGTGCAATGGAAACGTTACTATGAAGTGGAGCTCCCACCGGGAATCGAATTCAAATATATATTTAGTTGTGTAATTCATACAAATTACTCACATTAGATTTGATAGTATACTTTCAAGTTATTGGATTCCTTTTCTCAATAAATAAATAAATAAATAAAATAAGTGTAGATAAATGTTTATTAATTACCATATCTGTTTTTTTTTTTTTAAATCCATATACAGAGTCTCTAGTTTACATTCAATTAAATGTAGTAATGATTATATTGGTAGCTTACCAGTACTTCCGATCAGACAAAATTCTAAACAAAATTGTTTTTGCGTGCTGTGAATGCTCGGTGCAAATGCATAGAACGATAAGCTGAACAATTCTTTGTGGTGTTCAATATTCTTTTACGCTGCACCTATTCCAGAATCACGTTGAAATCGTGAGCACTGTGGCATTTTTATGCGAATGAAGAATATCCCTCGCGTATATTTCGGCAAAATAAGTGCTTACAAGATCAAATTATGTTTTTTCAGCTATTTGTAAATTCACTGTGTCTTGTTTATCTATTACTCTTAATTACCCTTATGTCTAAACGTGGTATTTTTCTGTGAATACTCTCTTGAACCCTTAGACCCTGATCTTTTCGTACGAATGGCATCCGCGCGATATTTAAATTTCTACTTTGCATATCTTACAACATCTTGCCATTTTGAAGTTGACTTAACTTTGTCTTCTATATGACATGTAAAGAAAGGAGCTGTCAATGTTGTGTTACGACATTAGAAGATTCAGCTGATAAAGGGTTCAAAAATCCTTTACGTAATTTTCCACACACGTCTAGCTTCACAATAGATGACTGACTTACCTTATCTTCTACCCTCCTTCATGTATGTCTTTTATTGCGTACATTCAAGTGAGGAGAAGAGAAAAATACTATGCCTTGTTTGAGACTACTGTTCAGATAGCTTCATAGTGAGATTGAATTTGATTTTTGAGGCCTTTAGGCTACTTTGGATGAAGTCGGATGGATGGTAATGAATTGGTGAAATGAAGGAAGTGGGAGGAAACTGGAGAAGCCGAGAAAACCCACGCGCACACCGTGTTTGTCCACCGCAAAACCCACGCGCACACCGTGTTTGTCCACCGCAAACCCCACATGGCATGAGCAGAGATCGAGCCGACGATCCCTATCGACAGAGGTGAGAGCTCTACTATTGAGCCACCGGGACCCAAACTTCATAGTGAATACGCATAGTAACAAGAAAGCAGCTCTAAGATCGCTGGAATTGATTCGCTGAACCTGTCATAAGTTGCCTCCCACGCTTGTTGCATTCCCACCAGATTTGATCAGTAGAGCAAACGGAACATAACCCATATCAACGCGTATTTTATACTTGTGTCTGCGCTACTTTTACTGTGTTGCTAGGAAGTAGGTAGTAAAAGGTTACATTTCCTCTGCAATAGAAGTTTCTATGAAAGTTGTTTTTTACTGTACTTACTTACTTTATGGCTTACGGAACTCGCAAGTTCATCGCCGCAGTAACAAACGTTCGGCACAGAATTCTATCCTGAGCAAGATCAACCCAGTTTTTATCACGAACACCTGCTTCTCGAAGATCCCTTCTAATATTATCCTCCCAACGTTGCCTCGGTCTTCCTAACGGGTTCTTTCCCTCCGGTTTACGAACCATGATGAAATATGATTCGTTTCTTCCCCATCCGAGCTACATGGCCTGCCCACCTTAGTCGTCGCGATATCATTATTTCATTATTCTTACAGCATGGGGTGAGTCGTACAGTCCGTGGAGTTCTTCAGTGTGCTGTATCTTTCTAAAAACCTTATTTTCAAACACAAGTAATTTATGTTCATCTGCTGGGGTCGTACTCCAACTTTCGCAACCGTAAAGTATTACTGGCAGAATAACCGTTCTGTATATTTTTAATTTCACATTTCTTAATATTAATCGCGAGAATAGAAGTTTCTGGACTGAGTAAAAATATGTGTTGCCCGATGCTAAGCGACTGTTTATTTCTTCCGTGACCTCGTTTCTGCTTGTTACATATGCTCCCAAGTATTTCACTTTGTTTGCTTTCTCTATGTTCTCGTACTGGTATGGCAAATAAGTGAGTTTTAAGAAATATTCTCGTTTCATTTGTCAAAATATCTTCAATTTATGCGAAAGTTACAAAATATAGCACGCTATTTACCCTCGTATCTTCAAGATAACTTGGTTTACTTGTAATCCTTTTAAAGTTTTTAAAATTATATTGAAAAAGTCTTGTAAAATTCTCCTTCATACGCATATGAAACTGGACTGTGTAGTCTTTATGGATATTTGCGCTTGTTACTAGGTACACAAGTATCTCGTAATACACAAATACTTTCATTTTGAATCATAGATGTGGCTAGAGGTAATATTTTTAGTGACCCATCGCAAATAAAGCGTTTTTTTTATAGTTTTTTTTTTTATGCAAGTCAGTGTTTGGTGTAAAATTTTGAAATTTTCTTCAGCAATAATATCAGAGTGCTGTACTTAAAAACAGCAATTCCCGTAAGATCCTTTGCTAACAAAGAACCTTCTACATTTTTGCGAATATTTTTCAGTGCTTTACGCAAAAACGGGTCAGCTGAGTAAACGAGAGGCTACTGCTACCCATGGAATGAGTAGCCAGCGTGTACAAGCCCTACAAGTATGAAATCAATCATGGCTGTATTGCAGTTTTCCATATTACATAGCACATTGAATAGCTATTGTTAGTATTTGCATGACAAATATTCGATTAGATAGAAGTAAGTGTAAAAATCAATATGAAAACAGTAAATTTCGTCATAATGAGTCATAATTCCTTTTCGCATTTTGCAAGAGAAACTAGTGTAGGTTAAGCTCTGTAAGGGTATGTGGTGAGTTATTTTGTTTTTAGAGAGCTATTTAAATTAACAATTTGTTCGTTATTATACAGTGCCCCATATCAGCAATAAGAATGAGAAAGCAGTGTCTTTTCTTTTAGCATACCGAGGTACATCGTTTAGAACATTTTAACGAATATGAAAATGATGGTTGAGGATTACTAATAATGAGTATTTGAATATATGGCTCCTAACGTTGTTCTCCATTGGTTGATCTTCATTTCAAAATTCCTTTGTTGACGTGAAAGAATGAGTGGTGATGAAAGCATAAATGCAATGCGCAGGAAAATTTGACGTTTTTATTTTCAAAATAATTGCTTGAAGTTCTTTGATGTCATCATTCTGTGGTGGCTGGTTTAGCAATCAGTAGAGGGTAGAAGAAATCCAATAAAACTTACATAATTTGTAAAACTATTGTCATATGTTAAGAATAGTCAGGTAGTGTGTTGTACTAACAACAACAACAACAAAAAAATCTGTATAGTCATACCACTCAGACATTCATAAATATACATCATTGTATGTTTGATCAAGGCTACACAACCAAGTTTTCAATGGCACAACAACATTTTCATTGCAAAACCACTTATTTCTTTTAGTTTAAAGGACTTTAGTGCACGATCAGTTTAGCTTTTTAGGATTTCTCTTTTCGCCGTCAGTACCCCAGACTAGCCTGGAGAATACTATAGTACCACCCTAGACGCTTGCATTAAAAAATATCTTCTTCAATTTCGAATCTTGTTGAAACAAACTGCTACTTTCGATAACGATGCCAAAAATAATATCCTGAAATACTTAGTAAAGGGAAGTGCATGTCGGTTACCATCTACTTCCTGAGTTTTAGAATAATGACAATACATAGAAAACAATTTATTCGCATTAGGTGAATGTTAAATCAACTTTCGGGACATTAGTAAAATAATAATCTTTTTAACGTTAGATTTTTTAGAGCAATACAAATACCTCGATCTGTTTTAAACGATAACATATGCTCTTGTGAAAATTTTCAGTTTTGAACTTGTACGGTTTGGAAATAAATCCTTCATTCGTATATACTCTCGTTATCAAATTATTGCAGAATCAACTGGCCTATATGTACGTGATTAATGAAACGAACAAGTAGCACCATCTACCTCTTTATATATATATATAAACAGCGTAATTAGTAAAGATAAGATCAAGCTGGAGCAGTTGACTGAATACGTGAATTACTTTGAAAGTGACAGTTCGTTATATGGAAATCTCATAATTGAAAATATCTAAGTGCTTTGATTTGGAGCTTTAAAATAACTTCCTTCCAGAATATACCGTCGTTGTTAAAGTGTTTTTATTTCCATATTATATACATATGTGTCAAGTAGAGAAGATAGTGGTGAGTTTGGAGAAGATATACCATTGTTTCTCAAATAAATAAATTATAAAATTGAATGTGTAGGGGTTAAGCTAACTAACTAACTCTGTAGCTTATGGAACTCGCCAGTTCATCGCCGTAGTAACAAACGTTCGCCATTGAATTCTACCCTGGGCAATATCAAGCCAGTTTTCATCACGAACACGTACCTCTCGAAGATCTCTTCTAATATTGTCCTCCCAATGACGTCTCGGTCTTCCCAATGGCCTCCTTCCAACCAGGATAGAATACATTAATTTGAAAGTTCGTCCATTTGTGAGAAAACATCATTGCTGCGAATATGAGTTTTGTCACAGAGCTAGAAAAAAATTACCTGAGCGGGCGTAAGCCATAGTGCTATTACCGCCCATGCAATTATTTTTATCTTATTTGGCCAGAACAAATTCTATTTTCAAGTCTCCAATATGGAGAACTTATGCGAATTAACAATATATACTTAATAGCAGATAATGATTTCGGTATTCATAATATGACAAAAGTAGTATATACACTAGAATTATCCACTATTTGAAAAGTAATTCATTGAATTATGAATTGGTACTCAATTGATACAGAAGATGCTCAATTTTATAAATATGTTTGATAAAGTTAATGTATGCATGAATTTGTTAAGCTGGTTCAGTGTTTTAGCGCAAATAAATTCTAAATGTTCTCCAAGTTTTGTAACCCGAAGGCCACTAGGAAACTTGAACAGATGGTATTGGCCAGTGTCTTCTAACGGACTGAAGTTAGAGCATCCTAAGAGACCTTCGTACTTACAGGGCTTGTGTGTGTGTGTGGGTGGGTAATATTTTGGAAGATGTGAAAGTGTATCAAATGAACTATCTGAGATTTTGACATTGTTTATTTTAGCTAAGGACTTTAAATTCTCGTAATTGCTTAGGCGTATGACGTTATCAATTACGGGAAGTCTGATTTCTCATACAAAATAAACAATGTCAGAATATTAATGTTCATTTGTTACACATCGACATAATTGGGATCGCTTTTCAAAATTTCATTATTGCTTGTCTTTTGTCCAGTATCTTCAAAAATATAAGAACACTCTGTCTCACACGCACACACACGCAGCGTATGTACGAAGGCCTCCTAAGTTTTAAGTTGAATGCGAACCACTTGTTTATATACCGGGGATCAAACCCAAGACATCAATAGAAAAAAATCCGCTTGCAGTTTATAGTATAGATGATTCAGCCATCGTAGTTCCATAGATCGCTGCCTATGGATCTGCACTGGATGGCGGCGCAGGTTCAAATAGTGGTTACATAGACAATTCAAGATGAGATTTTTTGTGTCCCACCAAACAGCTGAAGGGATGTTTGACTGTTTGCCAAGTAAAAGTAATTGAATTAAAAGATAGAACAGTAATATAAAATATTCTTAGACACTTTTATATTAGTTTATACACAAATTCTAGTAATATCAAACTGTGACAAGTGCTTTAAAATCTTGATCTTTGTTCACGACACATTTCGATCAGATTTTATATAGTGTGTGTGTGTATATATGTGTTAGATATACTGTAGTGGTTGTTGTTTGTATTACAAGAAATACGTGCTGAAAATTGCTTGGAAAAT
>JAGDQP010024279.1:12452-22603 GCA_022664845.1 Lepisma saccharinum | reverse complement strand
TTTCTATCTTCTTATTGCTTGTGAATTATGATATTCTCAAAATGCAGTCATCACTTGAACAAATTCCTTGTAATTATAATTCACATATTTGATTTCTGAAATGCATTTGACTTGGTTTAACTTTGTTTCGCAGTGTACTTTAAAATCTTGCGCGAACTTCTTGTCTTGCAGAAATTTCGAAATATGATAGTTTCTTAGCTAAATGCGCTCAAAGTAAACACAGCATTACCACATATATCGACATATTTTGACTTAAGCTGTGTCGGTGTAGTAAATTACATTAGAAGTAGGACCCAACACATTTATTTGAGCAATGTTTATAATTGACGAATACAACTTTAATGGGATTTCCATGCCTGACCTAATAAAGCATACTAATTCCTTGATAATGAAATTCGTATATTCAAAACCAGTATATGTGACACCCTCTGAATCGCAAATACTACTCAAATAGATGTGTTACGTACAGCGTTGATTATGATTCATTACGCCGACACGACTTACGTAATTATTTATCGTTATATGACGTCATTTGTGACGATGCTACTCTAACTTTTGGACCCGTAGCTCCTAAAGTACGAATATTTTGAAATTTGTTCAAAGAAATTTCCTTTTTGTTTTGATGTGAGAAACCTCCTCTCGAAGTTTTTGTCATTGTATATATGATGCCATAGACTTTTAACAGTGTCGGTGGTAACCATACTGAATCGGCCGACATATCGGATGAAGCTTACATGGGAAAGGTGGGGACTTTTAATATGTTCTTATTTATGACTAATGGAACCTATGTGCAAATTTTGAGGCGTTCTACAATTTTGTTTGGGTTTGCATAAAATTATGCTCACAAGACTGGGCTAATACTGAAGTTTAGCTTGAAATTTGAAGCGAAAATCTTTATAGGGAGGTTGTATAGAAGTAAACCTAGCTTTCCTTTTCCAACTGCAAGGTCCTGAGATTGAGGTTACGTGTGGGAGCGTACAAAAATGTACGTTTTTATTATTCAAGCAACAGAAGTCGCCTTTATTCATGTCCTTCCGGAAGAAATCAGCGGTGAGTTGTAATAACGTCACACCTCACATCGCAGTAGTCCACCGCTACACTCTTTGCTGAAGGTAGGTCGAGATTTTAGCACCCTTACCTTCTTACTGTGTGGTCACGGGTTCAAATTCTGTGGGTGTCCCTTGAGCGGAGTGGTTCGGAGCCTGTTTTATCAAAAACTGTTGGTCACCTACTTGTTTAGGGCGTTAACTATTTAACTAATTCTAAATGAATAAATGTCAAATTACTGATATATGCCAGCATCCATCAACATTTAGAGAGACATCCCTCGTCAAAGGCGCCTTAAATTAATTAAACTAAATTGATAGAACCTATATTTGGAACTGAATAGTTAGAAATAAAAATAAATGAAATGAAATACTTTTTCAATCGAATTCCGTGAATGTTGTAACATTAGTATGTGTATATATATTCTTGATCGGTTACCTCTGTATCTGTCGTGAACTCTTCAATTTCCTCTTCCACTGGCGAATCTCTCAATTCTTCTTGATTTATTGGTATTATATGGACAGATAATTTGGCTCGCGTAGGAGAACCAAACTTAATGTGTGTCTGAAATAGATCCAAAGATATTTAGTTTAGTTCACTAGTTTACCATTGCAGTTTTCCATTTTTTAAAAAGTTGTAACTGATTGTATATATCCTGCATGTCATTGGAATTGTAAAGGGAAGATATTTAAATTAAACACGTATTTGCTATTTTATTCTAGAAGGTATGCTGCGTCAGGAAGGAAAGATTGTACTAGTTGACAAGATGTTGATTATATAAGTGAAAATAATTATTTCGTCTCTATTTACGTTTCCTGGTTATGAATGACACTGTAGGATTATACCACGCTATAGCTTTTCAATAAGGTGAGAATTATAAAACCAATACCAAATATATGAGAAAGGTCATATAAAACATTTGTTATTTCGCTAAATACAATTTTGAAATAAAGAAATGTTAGGATATATTTATTTAAATAGTATGGTAGATTTGTTAGTTTTGTGGATCCGACGAGTACTTGCTACTTCAATACAGATTAACAAAGAACATGCAATTATCATTTTTGATCACAATCCATATGAAAGAGATATAGTGCATGAATGGTTAGGGATGCTTAGACCCCTTTCTCTCTGTGCACGTTCTCCCAGATTAAAGACTTGCTGGGATCCATGGATCGGTAGGAATAGCTCGGAGCCCAAATAAAACTAATGTTGTAGTTCGATCTTAAGAAGCTTATAAACTGGTTGAGGACGTAATACAATTGAATCGGGCATTGTTAAAAGGGGTTATGTTCTATGTATTTTAAATGCCACATATCCTCCTTAAACGATGAGCGATTCAATTAAAGGAAAAGTAACAAAATAAATAATCTAATTTGGTGGTAGGCTACATTTGATACACGGACATTATTTCTACTTCGATGATTTCATCAACCAATCACGAATCATCTAGGAGTCTGAACTGAGATCTGTGCTTGGCCGATGGGATTTAATACGCTGCTAACTTGTTAATATAAAGTCAAGTAATAGCATTTAAAGAACATAATAGTTTGTAGGACGATATATGAGGGTCGTTATGTTAATATTTTACAGATGAAGCACAGAAAGTTAAATTTCCTCCTATTAGCCATAAGTTGAATTGAATATTCTTACAACTAATATGTGCTCGGTGCTTTACGGTGATACATGAATTTAATCTAAAATATAATTTTAATTGTAATAATTTCTATAGTTTTATTTTTTTAGTAATACTATTCCTAAGTTGTGGACCGTAAACACACTGTTGAAAATTTTGTACACGTTCCTAGAAACCGTCAAGTTCCGCAAAAGATTTAGAATTTCATGTTATTTCATTGAAATCAAGGGTAATCAAATGGACTTTTCGTACGCTAAGGTGGCTGGATTCAGTTGTTGGGTATGCACATGCGCAGAGTGAGAAAACGTTATCTTATTGTAGTTGTGAATGCAGTTCTCATCAAGTTTTTCCTGTTACCAACTTGATTAAATCTTATTTGAAAAGAAATGGGAAATATTCTCAGTGAATGAGAATTTCGATTCCGAGTTGAAAATTATAAATATGATTAAAATGTGGTTAAGTCGTGAGTTGAATTTAGTTTAGATGTTCGTGGTTCAGACAACGCAATTCTGACCTTCAATACTGTTTGTATCTGTTATGGCTGTAAATTTAACGCAGTCGGTAAGACGCTAGATTTCTAACTAATCAACCCACGTTAAATCTAAATTATGCTTTTCTTATTTTTTCTCTTGTTTCCAGTATTTTCCAAAATTAACTGGTGGCTGGCTTTGGAAACTTTTTAACAATGCACTATCACAGTACTCAACAATGGTCATATCAATAATTGAACTAGAAAGACTTTCATTGTGTCTGTAAACTGTCATGGAACCGACATAAATTTGTAATTATTAATCTCTCATTTTATACATGTTCAGATCATTTTAAAATTTTACTGAAAATGACAACAAGTTTTCTTAAGATCATTTAAGAAAATGATGTCGTTTTCTTAAATGCATCAAAAAGTGTTTATTACTGGTTTGTAAGTTCGAATCAAATGTTTATGCTTAACTTAACGTTTGGACTTTATGGTCACGCAGTTTGATTTATTATTATACATTAATGAAACTGCTTCCGGGTATTCGTTCTGTATATTTTATTAAATTAATTATATCTAAATAAAATACACAACAAATATCCAAAATAGCTTTAAATTATGATGAGTGTGACACTAAATAGTAAGTTTTATACATGTTGGAGCAAGCCGACTAATCGCTAAAGATTATGAAAGATCACTAAACAGCTCCAATCTTCATGTACAAGTGGCAAATTTATTCATAAGATATTTACTTTCCTTGAAAATTCCTAGTCTCACTCAAGATAATACGAATAATAAATGACTGTGTATTATATACAGTAGTTTATTTGTATTCAAAGCGTGCTTTTGAACGGATATCAATGGATACACTTCTCAAACTTAAATTGGGAGGTGCGGCCCTTGTATTCAGTTACTTCGATCTAATGATTTAATTAACCGACTGGTAAATAGTTTTCTTTTGCTATATCCTTCCATTTAAATGTCACTTTCGCTATCAAAGTATAATAAACCCTAATGCGTATTGTTCGTAGTTCGTTGAATGCCTGTACGAAGTATATATATATATATATAAAACAGGGTGGGTATTTGCTAAACAAAAATGCACGTATGATGAGATAATGAATAATTGATACGACTTGTGAATAATACAAAAAACAGTCTGTGTACTTAATATCTTGTGATTTGCTCCTTTTGGTCCTAAATGATATGAGTCTGGGTAATAAATAATCTTGTGCACGATGTCAAATAATTGTGTCTCGGGTTTAATCACTGGTTGATGCAGGAAGAGAAACTGCAACGCTATCCTCTTGTTCCAATTTATGTGGTGCAGATTATATGTTTAGTGAGCTCTAATCCATCATAAGAGGATGCCAGATTGCAATATAAAGCAAACTAGTTTCTGAAGCCAAACATAAAATGAAACCTTTGTCCACTTGCAGCTTCCAATTCTAACTCAAATTTCTACGGCTGCTGTTACTGTATGGCCATTTCTATATTTATGTGTTAATGTTATTAAACGCGTGTGCTATTAAATAAATACACATAACTCAAGAGTTTAAACATGTGTGTATTAAAAACAAGTCATACAGCAACAACAAACGTAAATAACCGAGTTAAAACTGAAAATTTAAATTTGGTTAATTATGATTAAAATGAAAATGCACAAGCAAGATTATATGTTCGCATGCGTCTGGCTTTGGATACTAATTGAACGCTCTAATTTCGTTAAGGACAACTCAGTGGCTATGTTAGAAAGATTCTGTTCATTAAGATTGAACCACCAAATTAGCGACGCCTGACGTGTGTACACCAACGTAACACGACATTGTATCAAAATGTTTGGTTTTAATGTCCGACTCTCCGTGTTTTCTTGAATGCCCCCTGGATAGTGGTGTCAAACAGATTATTAATACTGGTTGGAACGAAAGGACGAAGTATACAATGGAACAGGGAATCCTTTGCGACAGAGCTTAAAACGTATGAAGTATTGATTTAACCTACCTCATAGAAGTCCAAAATATCTTCTTTCTTGATTGTACTGAAATACGTTACTCCCATCTTCTGTCTATCAAAATTAAAATGTCGAGTGAGCAATTCAGCGAGGTATGTCTCAAATAAAGAATTCATTGATTGTGGCCTTTCTTGCAGTGATGATATCAACGACGCCTTTTGTCTCTCAAATTCCTCCTCGTCCATGTCTTTTAATTCGTCCTTTTCGGAATAAAACATTAAAAACGTTAGGATATTAGTAATTTAAAGTTTAATAAAAGATCTGACTGTACCTTATGAAAGGAACAAAATATATATCGTTGGGGTCATTCCATATCAAGTGATCCCATTTTAGAAAAGTTCCCCACCTCATCTTCACGGATTAAATTTTGCGTGTTTAATTTTACATGACGCAAACTAACTTTGATACAAATTAAAATTCGCCAGTTGAATACTTACTAAGATACCACACTGATCTTTGTTTGATACCACACTGCGACCACGTACACTTGCCTCTGATATTGTCGCATCTTCGAGTCAAAATATTTCCTCGTTAATTTAAGCAAAACAAATTAAACTTAGCGAATACAACTTATTACGCTCTATACACTAACTAACTAACTAAAGAATTTTTATTTTTCATAACTGTCATATGTATATAAAGCGTCGTAAAGTGCGGCGGAAAAATGAACTCTCTAAAATATTTCAAAGTTTAACCTTATGTGGCTCATGTAATAATAAAGCAATCCCTGTAAAATTGCATCTCCTTTTTTGCAACATAGCCTTGTTCTTAAATGTATGATTTCAGCTTATAAGCCTTTTGCAAAAATGGGTCACCTAATATCATTTTCAAACCAACGTAATTACAAAGAGTATATGTTGATTCCCCCTAAGAAATATGGTTTTGGTTAACAACGCAAGTAAACAGTTCCAGAAAATAAGGCAAAATATTTGAGAAGTCACTCCATTTGAAATAGTGTATCAGGCTGCTTGAACTCTCAAAATTTTGTACTTTTTAATATTTATATCTGTTGTATGTAGATAACTTAAAACGGGTGTTAGTTGTTTTTTATCTCCAGGATGGAGGCCACTTGTTTTGCTGCACATGCCAACATTTGTGTTCGCGTTTACGCATACGGAATGTGTCACGTCTGCAAATTAGTTTGTTATAGGACCTTGAAACAAAACAATGATTTCCTTTAAAGTGGGCTTGATAATTTTAGGCATCTGTATGGAAAACCTAAAACGTAATCTAACTGACAAAAATGGTATCCAAATATGATTGTTAAAATAGAAGGATTTACGGTTTGCAGGATGCTGTTTTGCACGGGAAACGTTGAATTTCAAAGATGATTTATTTTGTACATTATTGAAGATGTATAGAGTATGATGGCTGATTTATGATCCATTAATTTTATATGAATTTGTATATACCCAGAAATTCATATTTGTAAATATGCTAAATTACGACCAGGGTTTCAAAGAAATATATGAATAGTGTTTCTTGAAGACGTATATAGGATGTGACATATGCATATCACATTTTGGCGTATCCACATCTTCTTTTGGAAATCTGGTGGTAATATTACGGTGACCGTGTGTCTCGAATATTTCCGCATAGTCCCGAATGTTGGGATTGAGTCTCGTTGCCCGGAAGAAATATCAAAAGTTCCGAATTTTAGAAAATAGGACGAAATAATTGAATTTGATAGCGACAGTTGAAGTAAATTTAATATTGAATTCTTTTGGTAGTTACGAAAGTTTGTTATTAACTGTTGATTTATTTTAACATACAGATTTTAGGAGAAATAATTTTAAAGATAGTGTACATAGGAATTTGCCAATTTTATAGGTACTGACCTAACCTTGTAAAACGTTTAAGATATATTATTGTAATATAACTTTTAGCGATCAAATTCCTCTTTATTTTAAAGTTCAAAAGTTGGTGCTAATTCTAATCTATTTACGAAGTTAAGGTAGTATTTTTTTTTAAAAAAAAACAGAAGTTCAACATATGACTCTTATATGAAGTGCCAAAAGTCATTGGATATTTACTTAAGAACGTATGGGACTCCCTCGAGCACGGCGAAGTGCAGGAACTCGAAGTCAAAGGGACGCGACAAATTGCTGTTAGTCCGCTGGAGGAATGTGCAGTCATACAGCCTCGATTGCTGTTCACGATTCGGTGGTTCTTTCAGGGCACGAATTGCTCGTTCGATGATATCCTACAAGTAGTAGACATGTAACTCTTTGTTGTACCACTTTTAAACTGATTTTGAGTCTATTTACTGCGTTTGTGAGGCTGTGGTTATTGGAGGAGGATGTTAGAGGAATAGGGGGAGGTGATGCTGGGGTGAGGTGATTATAGGAAACATAGAACTGGAATGAATTTGATTATTGATTTGATTTTCTTTTTAAAATTATTTTTAATTTTATCCGCAGCCACCATGTTGTTGCTCACTGTACGCTGCCGTTTCCCGCATTGATCGCGAAACTGCAAAACCCGATGTGTAGCGCCCGTGAAAATCATAGAACGCAATGTAATATATTTAATTTAAAAAAAATATTTTTTACAATGTATTAGACAATATTTTTTATTAACAAATAGGCTGCCATTCATCATTTAAACTGAACACAGCTATGTTATGCATACTGGAAATTACCATTCTTTGGACAACTGAATAACACTTAGTATCTCGCTGCTTTTTTGACAACGATAAGCCTTACAAAATAAACCTTTCTGCGGATTATTATGCTGGAGTATTATTTGCATGAACCAATTGAAACAATTCTTTAACTGAAGCTTGAGAGAATGTAATTGGCTAAGATTTTGCGTCTTATTTTTGTAGCGAATAGAATTTTCCTTGTCTTGCACCTAGGTGCTCGGCGAATTTCTGGAAATTTCTCTGTGATGCAGCTGCCAACGGCAGCGGTCAAAGAAAAGTTGGTCTGGATTTCTTTTGGCGGACCTGCAATAAAACATATTGCCGACAGAAAAGAACCGTACGATTTCTCTTTTGAAGTGAGATTCTGGCGATACTTTTCTTATTAAAAACACACGTTTTGAGGACTCCTATTGAATACTGCAATAAACTAGAAGAGTCGTTATGACAAGACATTGAAACTAGATTTATAATCGTGTATTGTCGGTATTGCTAGTAATTAGGATATTTTGGAATTTTGCTTGCTAAACGGACAATGTGGTTATATTGAACTTTGTCATTTGCTTTGTTTGTAAGCTTACCATGAAAGCGGAGATTTATGATTCTTGATTTATAGATTAAGCCTTTTTTGGAAAAGGAAAAGAGTTGGCCACACTAGAAGATTAAAGACATCTTCTAGTTAACAAAATTTTGGGCACTGCATTTATTGTGACCAAACCCTAATTGCTTTATTGACAGCAATTGCTTACGATAGAGGATTCTAAAGGAGAGGAAAATGTAAAAGCACAGCTATAAATCCTTTTAAAAATTGAAAACCACATTTCTGGGTTGATAATGTAGATTATGAATAGCTAATTTGATTTTTATTACGCTGCGACAAAAATGTTTTACAACTGTAACGCTGTCTTTCCATTTTGTTTTTTCCTTTGCATCAGAAGTTTACAACTACACATGAATTGAAAAGAGAAGTCTAAGGTATTAATGACCGCTAAAAGAATGAGACCTGTTGTACTTTGCGGAAAAGTTTTTAACAGAGAAAGAGACTAGAATAGTTTCTTTGAGTATTGCTAAAGAAAATTCTGGAAGAATTTAGTTATATAAATACTTCGAACGGCTTTACTCTTTATCTGCTTTTTCTTTGATAAGTGATTGACCTACTGTGCTTTGAATGTTGTTTCAGTATATTTGCAACTTGAACGGTTTCTTACAAGATTATTGATATCAGTGGAATACTTTGTTTTAATTATTTTACATTTTTAGTAGATAGTCGCAACTTGAAGATAGACGGGATTCGAATCCGGGATTTTTCTTTCATTTTATTTTTGCAACCATATTAAAATAATACTAGTTGCATTTATATCTTATTATGATTTTGAATTTGATATTGCATTAAAAAGTTTTTGATCTCAAGGTCTAGGTGAACTAATATTGATTTACCAGTGCTTTAGTTAACATTTTAAGGACTTGGATATTTGTGTTGTTCGTGCTGCTTGGAAATTAAATATATTTGTTATGTGAATGGGGAAGAATAGGTATACATATTTTTCAGTTATAGTCCTATGTTTATTCATTATTTACTTTCTATACCTCTCTGAGATCTACGAAGCACACTTTGATACTCAATTTGATTGTAATATAAAGATGAAAGTAGAAATTTAGTGAAATTTTCAGAGACTAGTTTGATTGCTATCATTTTTATTGATTGCAGTTCGTGAATTGCATCATAATGTTGGATCCAGACTCAAAGTTCTTGTAAAAATCTCTGAAACCGAACCAGGAATTTTTGCCTCTGTGGTTTTCAGCGATTATACTCAGAATTTGGAATTAAATATAGCCTGAGTGGGGTACATATATTCTTAACTTATGCTATGAAATGAGGTGTGGGTCAACTTGTCTTTTTGAATTTTTATTGACATTAGACTGGATCTATTAAGATTTGAGTTGAAGTACTTTGAAAGATTAATATATAGTCTTTCATTACATGTAAAAGACTCCATTTTGTAGTCCTGAAAATAAAAATATTGACAGAGGTCCCTGGAGAAGATTGCAAGTGATGAATCTTTAATTAGAAATGGTCATATTAAGAGAGATATTGAAATATGCTGTTTGCATAATTGTTATTCAGTTGTTGCTAAATCATTCCGAATGTTTGCTTTTTTAACAGAATGGGAATAGATTGAAGTGACCACTTTAATTTTTAAAATATTTGTCAGTTCCTCTAGCAGAAATCTATATTATGCACAAAAATATCAATTTATGGTAAGCCCCATAACAAAAAATACGCGCAGAATCCACTCTTATTTTATTGACCCCCTTAGCACATTAAAATTTTTAATTTTGG
>JAGDQP010024279.1:0-12352 GCA_022664845.1 Lepisma saccharinum | reverse complement strand
TAATTTTGGAAACTACGTTCTTATATTACTTTGAAATAAGACTACTATGAAGATACTAACACTATATTTTTTATTTTTCAGATTATTATTGATCAAATCATTGGAGGTCACCAGTTAGAAGAATCAATTGTGAAATTATGTGAGTTTGTTAATTAAATATCTTTGGATTTTAAATTTAGTTTTAGAGACAGACAAGATTTATTATTGCTGCTATGCAGTCGGTCTTTATTATATTGTTCAATATAAATCAAATATACTTGTACAAACCTATTGGCGCTGTAGGTACTTGAGTAGCATTTATCATTATGTTTCGGTCTATTTCGTAAATAATATTTGATTTGTGAGTATTGTGCAGGATCTCTAAACTAAAACAAATCGTAGGTTTCACTTAAAAATAGGACCAGTAAAATGTTGATCATAACTTGCTAGCAAAATATTACTTATTTACGGCCTTTAGGCAACTCAGACAGGGATGATGATGGGAGAATTGGTGGAATGAAGAAAGTGGAAGGAAGTTGTGTACTGCTAGGCAATCCCATGCAAACGGTGTTTCTGTATAAGAAAGCTTACTCGGTAACAGGATAACACAGTAAGCTAACAGCGAACTGAGGACCCCCAGCAGCAGAGGAAAAGATTCAGTTTTATTTGTAGTGAGGGATATATTTTGTTTGAAATTTTTGCTAGAATATACACTTTTAGATAGGCATTCATAAAATGCATTGTTGTACACTTATTCCTTTAGCAAGGACGTTAAAATATTTTTAACTTATGGTCTTTGGACTATGAATCGCGCGGCCTGGGTTGAAATACTGGCCAGGACACTGGATACGTTCTTCAGTATTTTTATGCCTGGCGCTATAAGGTGCACTCCTCCTCCTATGAAAATGAATACTAGAGTGTCCTTGATATGTTTGGACACCTTGGGAAGATAAGGCCGCTTAAGCGTCCGAGTGACCATCCCCACCTCAGTTTGTACCATAGGTCAAGAAAATGTGGAACGCTATCTTCACATTATCCACTCCGTTTACGGCGCCTGCATCTGGCAGCAGTAGCATTACCTTTTTGATGCTCATCTGTGAAATAAAAATATAACTTTAAGCGAACTTTAGCTACTGCGGCAGATCCAGATATATTTTTAGGTTTTTAGGCAACTCTTATTTAGGCAACTCTTATTTAGGCAACTCTTATTTAGGCAACTCTTATTTAGACCGGAACGATGATATTAAAAATATTACTTGACAGTTATTACAAACTTCGTCGGCATGTTTATGTCTGAGAATATAATACAATTGGTGTTGTTTCACATACACTGGACATGTTCTTTCACACCTCCTGTGTTGACTGGAATTCTTTGCTCACTTAATATTTTTGTCATTAAATTTTATAAACTTTGTAGAGAGTTGGTTTGCCTGGTCGACTTTCGTTTTCTTAGCATTTGGTATGCTTATGGCTGGGATAAAACATGGCTGCGTTGGTGCTTTGTAATTTGATGAAAATGATTGAAAGTGTCAGCTGAAATTGATTACGTATATTTTGTTTTACATAGAAATTTAAAAAAATATCTATGCCCCAGCCAGACCATAAGCTTTACTTTGCTCCTTTATCGTTGATTGGCAAGCAAATTAACTTGGAACGAGAAAAAAAGGAAAATAAATATACAGAATTTAAGCTGATAATAGTAATTTGCTAAAATAACATCTATACATCCATAAGTAGTACTACCCCAACCCAAAGACAGGACTGAGCGCCTATCATTACTTACTAATTGATTACGAAAGACCAACCGCCAGAGGTTTAACATATGCCAACCAAAAACGGTAACTTTCTTGTATTTGACGCAAATAATCTAAACAACAGTGATAGTTGCAAAAAAACTCGACCGATAAAGTTAAAATATTTCTAACCTACAGGAGATGTGACCTGAGAAGTCTTGGATTATATGTGAAATATTACTGATCAGATTATGTATGGGTGCAAACATTTATGCACCAGCCTACAATTGTTAAATGCTAAGAGATGCAGGTGCTCCTTGTAAAGTAAAAATCTTGACAAAATCGTTGAAGGTACAGATTATTATTAGTGCAAAAGAAATCAGATGCTTAGTTTCGCAAATTTCAGCGATTTAATTTCATTTTTTTAAAATAATAACTTTGCGAGTTTAATCTTTTCTGCAAGTTGTGACAAGTAAAAGACAAGTTGAATTTTAACTTTTTCTTTGCCTCTTTTACTCGACTGGAAACTGGCTTTGAATAATTTTCTTAAACAATAGCTATTCCACATTTTCTTTAAAACACGTGTAAGCACTTAAAATACTGAATAGTTTAATGAAATTGGAAAATCTATGTTCTCTGGCTATCCTCACTTAAATTTGATGTTTAAAATCATAATACTGTTTAAATCAATGCTCTAGAGTGTAAATAGGAGAGAAATAAGTAAAAAGAAATATATCTATAAATTCTAAATATATTTTTAATCCTCGCATTCGAATTTTGGTATTAAAACGTTGAGTTTTTCCATAATCTGTTATAAACAATAGTTACTTTTCGCTAAACTGTTATCAAAATAACAGTTCCAACTAGGTCTTATTCATTTCATTCATCAGCTTATGTGATGCGCTTAGCATTTTACACTCTTTCATGAGAGCCTTAGAGTGAAATTCTTTACTGTAGTAATAAACGTATGCTATAAGATTTAATTTTATTTATTGTAAATACAGAATCATTACTTGTTAAAAATACTTACTGTTCTTAAGATTTTAACTTCTCCGCTGAGTTTAGAAATAGTGAAACCAGATAATTTTAGAAAAAAGTTTCCTACACTTAATTTTCGATGCTGCGTGCTAAAATCAAGTTTGGCAGTACTTATCATTTTCTCGGAGTTGAATTATTTTTTCTGAGAGATGTGGTGATTTTTTTGTGCAAAATGTAAAAGAATTACTTACATTATTTATTAATCATGTCCCATGTCACCATGAAACGTGCCATTTATAATTAAGGTTTCAGGCAAATAAAACAACTGTTTTCTGGTTTTATTGTGTGAAAGAGGACTTTAAGCCGCCAGTTATTGTTAAGATAGTATAGTTTTATGCTAAGTCATATGGCTTACAGCATTATTAATCACAGTTAATAAGATTGAGCTGAAGACCAGCAGGCTATTCAAAGATACTTGCAATGCACTATTTGTGGAATATTCATAGAATATACTTATTCCTGGAATATTCTCTAAAATATTTGAAGAATCATTCTTAATCCAAATAAATCGTTACGATAAAGTATGGTAAATAATAAATTTTGAAGTTATCTTCATAAATTAAAAGGAGCATAAAATATCCGTCATTGATATAAATACATGTCTAAATATATTTCAAGAATCCATTATTGAAAGAAGGATTTAAATGCGAGATTTTGTAGAATAATCTGCTTCTACACATTTAGGACTAGCTGCGCCAAACTAAGAGAATAGAAACTAATGTATTTTTATATACAAACGTTGCAATTGTCCCGCATTTTATAAGAATAATTGTTTGCCTAGTTAATAGCATGAAGCAATTGTACCACTAGCCAACCTATTTTAGTAGCTTTAAGTTGAGGAAGAAATAGAGCTTCTTATGATACAAAAGAACAGTAAACCAAAGGTTGTCAAACTATAGAGATATAAGTTGGACTGCTGAAGTATTGAAATACACACATTTACACTATGAACAGCAGTATGACATTACCAAATTGATTTTCTTTTGAATTTTCTACCGTTCATATTGTATATGAATGGATGAGATACATATTCAGCACGCTTTGTAAGCAATTGGGCTGGAGTTTGATTGACGGCATTAGCAAAATATGCATAAAGGGTTTTAAATTATAATGAAATTTGTAGTTGGATCGAATTAATGCAGTAGTTTTGTGAAATCTTATTCCCTACGTTCTTTTAAAAAAATGAATAACTGTCTAGATTTTAGGAGGGGATGATGAAAACCAGTGATACTTTCACAGAAAACTTTTCGGAGGGGTTCATATATTAGCTTTACTTTTAGAGAACTTCTGCTGAGTATATTTTTGATATAGGCGACGGCATGTTAACGGCATATGCGACTTATAATATTTTTGTATGTACGCTATATATACTTGCTCAGAACTGAAATATTCAAGTTCCGTTTTTAGGAAGTTTGTCTTAGTACACGGTTATTATTTAAAAATGTCAATTTTCTTCAAACATATTTGCCAGTGGATCCCTTTTTTGTCATCTCTGCCGATATCCCTATTCCTGTAGCTTTTGAAGGACAAATTTTGTTTAAACCAGATTGAAATTAGTACAAATGCATATTGACATAGTCTCTAGGAATATACTAGTTTTATCGTTCTTCCAGGGTGGAAATATAAAAAAAACACTCCTTTTTTGAAGCATTTCAGAGCCTATAACGACAAAACGAACCATGTTTCGAATGATTTCTTGGCGCCTTATTTAACCACTTTCAAACTTTCATTTAGCGCGTTATAGCGACCTTTTGTTTTCCTGCTGATGTGATGTTTTTCCTTCCTCTGCTTTTGTCAACATTGATCGCAGCGGTTGTTAACGTTTCCTTATGTTGTTTATTTTTGTCACTGTTGCTGGTTAAAGTTTCACATCCCTTTTGCTGTTATGAATAATGCAATGGCGTCTTGTCTTTGCACCTGTTTTTACAGTATTCGATTGTTATAAATTACTAGGGGGGATCCTTAAGCTAGTAGTTGCTGGTAAATTTCAACATACTAACTATTTAGGTAGAAATAAACAGATTTTTATCCCTGGTTGGGATGATATTTGGGATCAACAACCGGGGATAAAATCCACATGAACCAGGGAAATCCCCGGCATCCACGCTAAAAATCGAACACCGTGTATTTAGTTTAAATATTAATTTCTAAGGATTACTGGTGGGTGAATTATTTAATAAGTTTCAAAAAATTGTATATATATATACTCTCATTTGATGAGGAGAAATATCAATCTTTCTACGCTTGGAAGAATAAGATTTTTGACTAGGAATTGAAAGAGAGAGAGTTACTATATGTGGCTTATGTTTGAAGGACACTTACGTACATTTTTTCTAGATATAATAATTGGCACTTTTATTTAATATATTACTGATATAAATCTCCTAGCGAAGGAAGTTTGTTTATTGAGCAGTTTTTAATCAGCTAAAGCTGTAAACTAATTGCTACTGCACAACAGTTATCTCTTACATTACAATCGTTGATGAATACTCTTTTGCAAAGTAAGGGATCAATTCCAAGGCGTCAGCTATTAAACTGTTCAACTTTTAGAAGTATTAGTATAATATAGTACTAGTCCAACCTGAAATAGTTACATCAAAGAAGTGCATATTCTATCTTTATCACCAAACAATATCATGACAGTGACCGAATATCGTTTAACGAAATACATATCATCCAATCTAACTGGCAGTAACTCAAGCTACCATATACCAGTATACATGCAGATTATTTCGTTATGTTAGGTTAGTATCATTCTACAAGTCATTGAATCAAACATCAAGACATCAGCCCCATTAAGTTAGTTCCGATTAGGTTATTTGAGGATGGCTTGCCTGAAGCCAAGTCTTGCTAAAGTAACCACTATCAACTAATATGCTTGAGAACATGTGCAGTCTGTACAATAAATTTAGATGTAATTCATGCAAGTACATAAAATCCATACGATCATGCACTAATACGTTAACTAGCATTGAACGAACGTAACACATATTTCATCCAAGCATAAACAAACTTGTCATTGTTATTCCGTCAGTTCATATTAGCATGCACTAAAATCACATTTGCAAGTGAATAACTAAGTTTACCTTTCATTACTCCTGAGTACAATTCCAATCTTAGTCAGTAGAACTTACAGCAATAGTGTGTCATTATTTCATACGCTACTTTCATATCTGACATAAACAGCTGCTGTAGGCCCTTTAAATAAGTTTAATTGCAACACATCTGATTTCAATGCATACGGTTTCAGGTATAATTATCTCTAGAACTAAAAATTTCACTATTATTGTGAAGGAAGAATTTAAATATGAAAATAAGAGGTAACTTTTCAATAATTTTAACGTAATTGAACTATTTGACAGACGCCAGAAAGTATTTTTCATATGGAACAGGGAGGGTTAAAGATGTACATCATTAATGTGTTTTGTATGCAAATTATGTATCGATTTATATAAGAGTTGTATTACTCATTTTATGTTTCTTAAAAGTAGAATATTCACGTTCAGTTTTCAAATAATTTATTCTGGATAACGTTTATTGTATTGAATATTTTAAAATTTCTTCAAATATATATTAACACAATCTTAGTCACTTTTTTATTGTTCATGATCTTTCTTTCCTTTTCACTTCTATAGGTATACTTCTAAGCTTATTCCTGTAGCTTGTGAAAAAGAAATTTTCTTTGTTTGAACGAAATTCAAAATAGTAAAAATGCATTTTCACGACGTCTATAGGAATTCAATATAGTACATTTGTCGTCTGATCATGTGATTGACCAGTTCAATTTTTGCCATAGTCTTGATTTCATTTTCATTTTTTGTTTGTGCATACGTTTATTCAGTTCTTTGTCTCTTCATTATTCTTTGTTCTTAATTGACGTCTCGTTTGTGCACTCAATGCTGAACTTTTACCGACATATATCATTTAAGACCAAGTGATTATAAACAATACACTTCAGAGATTTTACTAAAATTTGTGCACCAGGTTTTTTTCTTGCGGGAATGTGCAGGGTATAACATATTTATATACCGGTCTTATTTATTGAATAATATTTGGCTGAACGGCATTTAACTAGGTTGCACTAAAAAATTAAACAGAAAAAACACATACATACGCAGAGAAAGAGAGAGAAAGAGAATAAATCATTTCACTGGCTAAAAATGAATTACAAATAATTAAGGACGAATTTACCTCTAACAGCCTTCAATATTAATAAGGAGAATTTACTCACCTAATTTGCAAAATATAGATAAGTTCAACATAAAGATAGATAACAAATATAACAAACAAAATATAGATAAGTTCAACAAATATAGATAATATAGATAACATATGCTTTATAAAATAGGATTGTAAAACAAAGCTGGTTGAATCTCGCTTTTTAGAACTTGGAATATTTTTAGCAAAATGTTAACTGAAAATTAATAATATGAGATTATAATTTAAACTTTTACTTCTCAGGGACGATAAGGAGTACTGCTACAAGTTGGTACATTGAGTTTCACTTTATACTTTTCAGAGAAACGGTAAACGATGCAAAATCGCGCGGCGCGGCATTATACAAGGTTTGCATGTCATTAACTGGAATAAACCATATATAGTAATATTGCGAAACACGTAATATCTATGTTATCAGCAATTTACTTTCTTTTATCAGCAAATATCTTAGTCATATACATTTACTAGTAAATACTTTTGGCTAATAGGAAGATAGTAAAAAGTTGAAATTATGTTTAAGAATATACTCATGTAGGATTTTCATATGTTGATCATTTGTACAAAAATCTGTTTATAATTGGAGGGGGTGAATAAAAGAGAATAATTATTTCTGAAAGAATAGATCCAAAGTCGCGTAATTTTTATAGGAATGATCTGATCTAAAATAATATAAAATTACTTCATTTTTATGACAAAAAATCTGTAAAAGATAATTAGGCATGCACAATGTTTAGAATTTGGGAATATAAAAGTGTATGAAATTATAATTGTCTCCTAAAATTTCAGATCATAGAACTATATGTGTGCAAAATCCGAATTTTTGAAGTAGAATATGCGTAGAAATTTTGAAAAGTATTTCAAAGGATATTTTTCGGATATAATATGTTTTCTAGGTAGAATGTGTGTAGCAGTTCTGAAAGTTATTTCAAATAATATGTACGAATATTATATTTTTCTGAGTAGCATATGCGTAGCAGTTTTGAAAGTAATTTCGTGATTTGTATTTATAGATCGCCTTACTTTATTTTTGTTACAAATAATTATAGAAAAGTTTCTTAAAGCTTTCAATATAAAAATATTACCTTTAGAATATTGTGGAAGAAGTTCAATATCTAAATTATTTAAAGAATTTCAGTAATAATATTATTTTTCTCAATTCAGCAAAGATAGTCTTTGATATTCAATTCTTTTTATTTCAATCTGAAAGATATACAAACCTTTACGTAAAAAACGTATACATAGACAGTATTTTTAACAACTTCAAGTTTCCTTATGAAAATTTTCAAGTCACAATCTTGAAAAATTTTCAAACGTTACATTATTTTAATCTTTCACACACTAAAGATGTTTTTTTACTTTTTCAGCAACTCCAATTTTTTTTCAAGGAATCACACAGTTTTAAATCTTCTCAATATTTCGCTATCAGGTTCAGCATTAATAACTTTTGAAATCAGCTTATGTCTGATGTTCTGATATCCTGCACTTTAACTACAGGTAAGGCATGCAAAGTATATTTTAAAATCTAGATATTATGAAATTATTCATGTTTAATTATATAAGAATTAAACATTTCTAAAAGGTTAATAGGATCCATCAACAGTCTCTATGCACGCCTCGTCAAACACTTTTCTTCATCTACAGAACGAATGACAAAGTCATTTGTAGTTTGATTAACAAATTTATAAAAACAGCTTGCACAGTTCAGAGGAAAGTTTCTGTGTTCCCAATTTTCAGTGTTTTCGTAAATACAGTGTTCATGAATTTTATTATTAACACATGGACAAGCATATTCACTTCGTTGAAACTTGGAGGACGACAGAATGGCGTGTATGTAGATTCAGTAACATCCTTACTTTCCTCCTCACTAATATCACAAATCTCATCTTCAGTGTCTGAAATAATATTCAGTTCTGCACTTGACGCAGATTCACTAGGCAATATAGTAGAACATTCCATTTCATTGTTCCCCTCAACTTCCTCAGCACTTAAAATTGAATAATCATCAGCATCACTATTTGATATAAATACCATTTCTAAACTTGAAAAGGAGGCACTACTAGAAATATTTGGAGATGATAATTCATTTTCTGTCATGTTTTCTTCACCACTTGGATGTTCAAAGAAGTGTATGTGGCTTGATAATTCAATTGGTCTACTTTCACTATTGATATTTAAATCACAACTAAACAGTAACATTTTAAGTTTTCAAGTCAGAACTTGCTCTAACTAGATCCACCTGATTCTGAAGATGAATGAAAACAAGGTGAAGAACTGCAAACATAGAAGGTTTTAGCACATTCCTGGTTATGACCTATTTTACACCTGCACCCCTCAAAAATGAAGTCATGGCATGGTCCGGGTGCACCTGCAAGTTTCTTTGTTAACTCCTCTGCCAAACATAAGGTTAATCATCTGTTTAAAAAGAAATCTTTCCTTAGGTGCAAAACAAATTGTTCCCTCCTCCCGAGCGCCATAGGTGCAAATAACAAAAAATATGTAGTTGAACATAAGAATGTGTCAAACAAGGAAGAAAATAATGTAACAAATAAAAAATCTATTGATTCTTCGTTTAAATAAATAATAATTTCATATCTGATCTGTGTATTAAATTATAAAACTAAAACTTATATTTTTATTTTATATTGTAAAACTTTCTTGAGTATTTTCTCAAAAGATTGAAAGTGAGACTTCACTTTTGATTTAAAAATTTAACGTTTTAAAAATTTTAATCAATATTAGAAAGTTTCAAAGAATAGTTTACTATGTTTGAGTTATAACGAAAAAATTCATAATAAGATTTTGTAATTTAAGATATTGCAATGCTATTTTTGTAATTTAAATTTTAAAATTATGATTCTTAATTTAAGATTAAATTTCTTTTTATTTTAGGATAGTAGTGGAAATTAAGAGAGTTGCGACTGCTAATACGGTGGCATAAAATTAAAAGTCCATTGCTAGTCTTGAAGAAATAGAGGGATGTATGTTATTTGTTTCCACTCGTACTACTACTAGTAGTACTAATGGTGATGATGCGAGTGCAGTAAATATTGAAGATTTATTTAAGATTATTGAAGACAATGTATTAAATGAATATATGGTTTGAATGAAGTTGTTAGTGCTCTTTCATCTCATGATGGACAGCAACCTGTATTTGTTAGAGAAGATCTCTGTATTTTTTCATTTAATGAAGATACAACAAACGACCTATGATAGTGTAATTTTTCACCAACTTGTATGGATGGTAATTGTATTTGCAAGGCAATAAATATGGAAATGGTATCCTGTGAATCTGTAAAGGGCGTTATTATGTGCTGGATGTATCCTCAATGTTCATCAAGAACAATTCCATGCACATAAAATTGTAGAATAAAGAAGTTTACGTGTTCGTGCAGTAAGTTGTATTTTAATGGAAGAAGGAGCAAGATACATTTTCAACAATATAGTATACGCCATGAGAATTCAGAGCAGATGAAGAGAATCTTGAATATATGGTTTAAATATGTTGTTAATAAGGAATCTGAAGAAATGAGAAAAGTGATTGATAAAAGATCGTTCTTCTGGTTTCAAATAGTTTAATACATATATGCAATTTTAAACACTTCCTCAATCTTAAGTTAGAAAAAGCATTATGATGTATTACTTTATATTTAATAAATATGAAGTGACATATGGATTAATTTAGTTTTATGGAATTTCTTGAAATCATCGGCCAATATAATATTTTGTATGTTTTTCTTTTCCTTTATTTAACTTAAATAAATATATAGATAACATATTTTCCATTTTCTTTTAGTAAGTTAGTTATTGGTACCATTAATTCTGCATCGCAATATTAAAACGAAAGAACTTGTTTCAATTCTCTAATTATTATTATTATGCTACAAATGTGAACGTAAGTCTCATGAATGAATGTGAAATTATTATTATTTCTAGGTTTTAACTACATACATCTAAGAATATTTAATTATAGGTTTTCTAAAATTACAACTAAATATTAAAATAATTTAAACGAAGTTGTATTATTTACTAAGTTATTCTTAAAGCTTTCAAAACGAAATTTTATTTTGTGAAATTAGCATTCCAAGTTTAATAAATAGTAAAACATTTTTACTTCATCGAAATGAATATTTTGATATTTTATTATTTTATTATTGTAACTTAATTATTTTCTTTAACAGCGTTTTAATATTCACGAACTATTATTATCTTTAAAGTTTTAAAACAAAGTTACTTTCGAAAATATTTTTTTAAATTTAATAAATAGTAGAACATTTTTACTTAATCAACTTTGTATTTCCTTTTTTCTTTCTGTAACTTATTTGTTTTCGGTTAAACAGTTTTTCTTTTTTAAGTTTCAAACAACAAAATTTTACTTTTGTAAAAAATAATTTTGCAACTTATTTTATTGATTATACTTAAACAAAAGATACTATGACTTATTTTCTTTTCACCATTCAAATTTTAACAAACCTAATTATTTTACAGTTAAAGTTTATGAAAGTAGTTTTATTTGGAGAAAATTTTACGTAAGTTAATAATTAGAAAATAATTTAGTTAAAGGAAAGTTAAATAAAAAGCATAATATATTTTAGAAAAAAAATATTTTAGTTAATCGAAAATTAAAATCGAGGAAAATAATTTTATTTCAAGAAATATTTATGTAAGTTAATAATTAGAAAATAATTTAGTTAAACAAAAGTTAAATAAAAAACATACTATATTTTACAAAATAATATTTTAGTTAAACGAAAATTAAAATTTAGGAAACTAATTTTATTTCAAGAAATGTTTACGTAAGTTAATATTTAGAACACATTCTAGTGAAATAATTTTCGTTAAACAAAAGTTTAGTAGAAAGTACAATATATTTTACAAAATATTATTTTAGTTTAAACCAAAGTTTAATAAAGATAATATTTTTACAAATTATATTTTAGGGAAACAAGAGTCTAATAAAACGTATAACGTATTTTACAAAATAGTATTTAAGTTAAACAAAAAAAGATGTTTAAATTATTTTTACTTCAAGCAAATTATTTACTTGAACGAAAACAGAAAGGTTGTTTTTAAATTATTTTTTCTTCTATAAGTTATTTATTAAAAGTATTTTACGTAACGTTTCCTTTAAAATAGAAATATTCCATCTTCTCGTTTTTTAAAAATTAAAGTATCATTCATATTTTCATGAAAAGAAAAGTAATATTTTATTTCTAAATATTTTTCTTAAACTACTATTATTTCATGGGTAAATAAAAAATCAGGTTTTATATAATTTTTACAAGTTTATTTATTTCATACTGGTAAAAGTAGTAGTATAATAGTCTATATACAATAAGAAGATTACAATTTTATCTTGAACAAATTTTCCACAACTTTTGAACTCT
>JAGDQP010024278.1:0-28146 GCA_022664845.1 Lepisma saccharinum | reverse complement strand
CTCTTACTTTGTATACAGGAAGTCTTCCCACAAATAATTATGGTAGAGAGGATCAGTTTCACAGTACAAGGTTTTTTTTTTTTTTGTACCAATATGTTCACAGTTTTCAGTAATATTTCATATGCACGTTTTAGTTCGGTGCTTTGTCTTTAGTTCTGTGACCTGGCAGCAGTTTTAAACAGTTGACGGTAAAATTCCGAAGCTTAAAATTGTAGAATTTAAACACCGAACACAACTTTTCTTCTTGTAATTTACTTGTTCTCTCACATTTTCAAATACACTTATATATTTGAGAAAAAAAAAAAAGATCGGTTAAAAAGCTCTTCGCGAAGGAATTTTTACCGTTATAGAGGACAAATATTTTTTAAAAGGTATTTTTATACCATTTGTCCCCGTGCGTTAGAAATGTATTTGTACTGAAGGATTGGTTATGAATGCAGAATCGATGGAACCACAGTTTGGAAGCTAGAAGAATTGGATTGATAGTGGAATCACTCATCAGTGGGTAACAAAATGTATCAGTGTGTTTTACAAAAGGAACAATGAATAATTAGTAACGTTTAATAAGATAATAATAGCATGTTGTGTATTTTTAAGGTGCTGTGATAGCCTTGAAACAAGCTTTTGATGTTGAAAATTACGTATGTGTTCTTGAATCCTAACCTGAGTTTACGTTGGGTTTTCTCCATGTAACGATTATTGCATTCTTGCATTATTGAATACACATCACTACCTACGTCTTTAGGAACGAAGTAACTTTTGTACTGGGTGAAATATTTATTCATTATTGTGAGTGGGATTGAAATAGATTTAGTATATTATTTTTACAAACTCTTAAATCTTTCTATAATCTTGAGAAATGTAGGTTTACTGACCAAATTTTAGTCCTTGGATGTTCGTGTGGCGGGGGTTTGCGTGGTATGGTAGTAATGGCTTTTAGCTTTGTTAAACCAATCCAGTAGCCTAGCTTTCTGGTAGCTATTCTTCTGGTCAATACGTACTGTCTGATTTTTCTTCTCAAGATCCTGAATTTGGTGCACAAATAAACTTCCAAAAAAGAAATTAAATTACACATTGTATTTAATTTATTTTCTGTGAAAAGCTTTGGCATGAATATTACTGTTCTGCAGTCGATTTGCGATACACAGTTGTTTGACTGATAAATGATTATATTAAGAAAATCGATATTCTCATTAAATTCTATTTCTATAGTTAATTTTAATTTCTATAGAATTTGATTTAATTGAATTGAGATTTGATGTATTTCTTTTGCATAAGACCGAATCACATAGATAATGCAGCTATAAATAAATATAAACCAGTATTGATTCTGAATAAAATTTGGATACCCCTTATGAATGGATGTATTAAATAAGCACAGCACAATAAATTAATTCTTTATTATTATCTTAAAACCTTAACCAAATGTTGCTAATGGTTCAGGGTTCCTTTGCAATACACATTGATACATGTTACTCATACGGATGATCGATTCCACTGGCAACACTTTCCAATTCCTATACCGTCTAAACTGTGGTTCCATCGACTCTACATTCTTAAATCTTTTAGTATATTTATATGTCTGCATTTTTTTTTCTTTTTTAACAATCCTAACCTTCTGTTGTATCCGACGATGCAAAAACGATTCGTACCTATCGTAATTTGTACGGAGATGTGTTGAACTGTTCTTCTCCATGTGCATTGAATTTTGATTCGTGAATGATTTGATTATGAATCCACAATTGATCAATATACAGTTAATTTACCAATTGCCTGTTGAACTCTATCGAAGCTAAGGAGTCTAGAGCAGTTATTCCGTCTTCTCATCTATAGTACTGTGCACTAAAACACACTATCTTATAAATGTGTGATTCTGTCGATGCAAAGAGATGCATCTTTAATAACCTTTATGTATTTTTAAAGTGCAGTGACAACTGTTGAAACGGGATTTTGACGTTTACAATTGAGAATATGTTCTTTAAACATAACCTGGAGGTTACGTTTGGTGTGCCTTATAGGCTATAATTTAATAGGAAGATCAGATTCATCCCAAATTAAAATTTATAGAAGTAGAATTTATGTGAGTATCAGTTATCTTGCTTTAATCAGTTATCAGTGAAGCAGCACGTTTCAGACAACTAAAACACACACAAAGAAGGATTATCATATGAAAGCGTGTTGTAATATTAGTGTGCTGCATAATAATGATTTAAAAGTAACTCAATTGAATTTTGTTTCTAGACAGAGATATACTCTTTGTTTTTTCTTTTAATGTAGCCAGATTACGAATGAACGATTTTGATGAATTTACATGCAATGTTGCTTTAAGAAATGGATATTTTGGAGGGAAATTAGTAATTTAGTTATAACTAGTACTTCAATAGTATCTTCGAAGGCAAGTTTTCTTAGTTTCAAGTAGCCAAATACCATGACATAAAAGTCTGGCCGATGTTGTCGCATTCGTTCTTCGTGGATTTGAAATTAAGGTAATAAGATAAAATGAATTTTATGGGCGTTAACAGCACTATGACTTACGCCCGTCTCGAAGGTAATAAGTTGATAATTTTCAAATGTAATTTATTTATATGTTGATGACAGGCTTAGAATACAAAGGTTACAATTGTGTACACTGTTTCTTTATGTTCGTCTTGTGAATCTCTTGTAAAAGTGTTACAAACATTACGAACGCTGAGGTCTTGTTTTCATAATGTCACTAAGCAGATTCATTGGTGATAAAAATGAACACTACCACGATAATAATAATTATTATTATTTAGAATTTCCATATTAATAATAACAAATGTTGAATTACTGAAGCTGGAAATTAAAATCCTAGCACAATTCCATGATAGCAAATTGGTAATAAGATAAAATGAATTGTATGGGCGGTAACAGCACTATGACTTACGCCCGTCTCGAAGGTAATAAGTTGATAATTTTCAAATGTAATTTATTTATATGTTGATGACAGGCTTAGAATACAAAGGATACAATTGTGTACACTGTTTCTTTATGTTCGACTTGTGAATCTCTTGTAAAAGTGTTACAAACATTACTAACGCTGAGGTCTTGTTTTCATAATGTCACTAAGCAGATTCATTGGTGATAAAAATGAACACTACCACGAAAAAAGTGGAACAAAGAAAGTTCAGGGACCAGTTTATTTTGTTTCAGAAGTGTCGAGTCTCGAGAAGACACTGTTATGGCGTTGAAAGTGTTACTCTGGTTCTGTTTTTGTTCAGTGGTAGAGTCACAGCCGTATCAGCAATAAATCCCTTTCAGGGAAAAGTATTAACGTTTATTATGGAGATTATTTTCCATGTTTATCAGCAATGGTTATATGAGAGTTTCTCAAATACATTCAAATATATTCGAATTTTAAGGCTTCGTTCAGAATGTTGGTAATGATTGTATAGGCTGCTTGTACTATTATTATTACTATTTATGTATTTTTTATCGTTGCAGGGACATCCTCGTTTAGTAAATGCCATTGCACAATTATACTCCCAATTGATAGGGAGACAGTTAAACCCTCAGACAGAAGTTCTAGTCACAGCGGGAGCTTATGAAGCTCTCTTCTGTACTATTTTAGGACACACCCAACCAGGAGATGAAGTTATCATTATAGAGCCGTTTTTTGACTGTTATGAGCCAATGGTAAGAACTGCTGGAGGAACACCTGTCTTCATACCCTTGCAACTTGTAAGTATTTTTTTTATTTCTATATCGTTCGTAATTTTCAAGTACAGAACATCCTTTTTCGGAATTTATTTCGAGGTGACCTCTTGCTTGACAAACCTGTTATATTGGGATCGTGAACATGAAAAGTATCCGGGGAACACTCTCTTTTCGAATTTATCTGAATGAAATGGTGGGTCGGGAGGTCCAAGATCAAAATGAGGGAGCAACTATCCTGACAGAACGTATTGTAACTGAGAAACAGAGGAAATGGATATAGAGAAAAGAAAAATAATGTAGACATTTGTAACACTGCTACATTTTTCTATCACATGGTGTGAAAAGTATTGTCTAGTGGGGTATAGATCCCTTCAAAAAATGAAAAAAAATTTCAGGATTGGCTACCAACATTATATTTGGCATGTAGTTAGTATGATTGTTTGAACCTAAAACATCCGGGACACAAATTTTTCCGGCCCTGTATCATCAAGTGATGACGTCATCAAAATTGCGTCACAAAACAGTAAATAATAAAGTGATAACTAAAGACGCGAGAATCAGCATCTTTGTTTTCTAATAATCAAATAATAAAGTATAAATATATTCGGTGTAAAGACAAAGCTTACTCTAAACCAGTGGCGGATGCAGGAATGAGGCGCGGGGGGCGCCCCAAGGGGATATATATATATATATATATATTACAATATTATTTACCTCAGAGGAAGCTTCGATTTGTTTCCGGACAATTCCAATTTATCTTCAAATATGGAAGTTTTATTTATGTTAAATTTTTCATATTCCAAGATAAAATTTATAGCAATAAGTGGTAAATATCATAAATTGATTCTCAAAATGTAGGCTACATTTAGTGGGGAAATATAAAAAAAGGTCCGTAATCTGTTTCTCAGACCTACACCCACTCACGAAAATCTTTGATCCGCCCCTTTTCAAGAATCTTCCTCCACATCAATGTGACCCATTAATGTCGAAATTGAATGCATTAGTTCATATAGATATAGTATGAAGTCAATGGAAGTTGGAAAAAATATGATTAGGTGACCATGTTGTATCAAAACATTTGCTACTACTGCATATGAGATTTTAATCAACCGAAGTATACATAGAAATATATTACTACTACAAATTTAAAAAAAATATAAATTTTAAATTTATTCTGAAACACTTTGAAATATTCTATCAGCTAGTTTTGATTTTATAAGCATCATCCTCAATTCTATTATATAACATGGAAGTTTTTATAACATTTAAATATATATTGAAATTAAAATAAAAACATATATTCGAGTTTCAATTTACAGTACAAACTTTGAAATCATACTAACATAAGGCTAAACATACACTTACCATATTAGTATTAAATGTCATTATCTAAGCACTGGCCTTCACAGGAACACAACAGTGAGCAAGGTAAATTGTTCCTTGTACATTTACACGATACACATTGCTTACGATGGCGGTAGGAGACAAGTTCTTGGCAATCACGAGAAATATCTGGAAGCGTCACCCATATTGGCTTGTATCTATTGTCTTAATTTCCTCTCCATCCCCATTCTGCAGGTTGTGGTAGCTCATATTGTGACTGTAAACATTTATTCCATATTTGACATTGAAGTGCTGCTCGTTTACAATGTTGCTTAAGAGCATCTTGTGTAGGAGGAATATTTTCAGTTGCACGATTCCTTTTAGTGAATAACATTCGCCTGCACTCATTGACACTCGTAAGAGTAGAGCAGCGATCATACATAAGAATAACAAACCTCTCTATCAAATGTAACACACGATCCTCTATGGACGTTTCATTCATACGCAGCTGATCAAATGCAGTGCTAACATCTCTAAAAGACATCCATCATCCCAGGCTTTTCGTTTTCCATTGCTGCAAAAGCTTAATACTGTGTCACATCGTGTAAATGAGTGAAAAGCTGGCAGGTTCATTTGTAAATCTGTGGCCAACTTGTTACAGAATTCATGAATGGGAAGAAATTGTTTATTTTTTCCTATACCATACTCAGTCCACAGTTCTGATATGTTCTGAATTTTTTCAAAAGCTGCAATGGATAAAACAGTTACATTGGAGTCTACAGTTCTTATAATTATTTTTGAATGCTCGTTGTCTGCAGCATGCTTTGTGTGAAGAAGTAGTCGCGTATCAGCTTCTTGGAAGCAGGGAATTATAGCACTCACATCAATGTCTTTTGGAACTGTTTTAACAAATTCATCATAGGTACACAGAAGTTGCTTTCCTTCAAAATCACATCTCTCAATTCTTCTGCCAACAGATAAAAAAGCTGCTGTTTGTTTTCATTCAGAAGTAGGAATTCGTTGAAACTTTTGGTAATGATTGTGGACATAGTTACTTTGATATGAGTACCATTTCCACTGTCACGGAATTCTCGTGTATCATTTTATAAGCTATCCTTAAAATACCGATCGAACACAACATTAAATCTATCAACTTTGTTAAAAAGATAATCAATGTGCTTCTAGAAAACATTTTCTACTTAATCTGCAAAACATCTGGCAAATCCTGGTTTCAATATATGTACCATAGCTGGCCCATCGATTATGTATGCAGTAGCATCCAAGTCATTGCCTGTTCCTTCCATTGAAGTGGAATAATTACATTCACATAAGCAACATTTCAATATATCTGATTTGTTGCCTGTCTTCCTAAGTATTCCATTCTCAGACATGGATGGTGGGTAGACTTGATTTTCGTTTGAGAAAAATGCAGTTACATCACCTTGTCTGTTTTGACAAGCCACATACATTCTGCAAAATAAACTTGAATCAGCCTGTAAACTTCTGATTTTGCTCTTTTCTTCTGATTTTCCCTTCTTTGCTATACCAAAATTGTCAATATTATTTCTAGGTATAATTTCGTGGATTGAAAGCTGACATTGTATAAGACGGTGTAATATATAATCATTGCATTGTTCGATACTTCCTTCATGAATTTGTTTAACAGTTTTTACTGCGTTCTCACTCATAAGCACTTTTGTACCACCTACAGTAACTGGTTCGTCTTCATCAAAGGGATTTCCATTGGTCTCAAAAGCTGATTTCACTTCATTAACATTATTAAGGAATTTTTTGTTGAATGAAACTGTATCTTCGGGATGTTGATCCTGTGAAGCGTTTACTCGAGTACTCAACCCGACTATATCCTCAAATATTAATATCATTTGAGTTATATGAGGACCTGCCACCATCCACTGCAGCAAAGCACTTTCATTATCAAGAATATTAATAGCTCCAGATGGTCCTTTTAGAAAACTTATTATTCTGCTCATGAAATTGGTCATCTGATATTGCTGAAAATGGTGATCCTTCCCTAGAACTGGTAAAGTGTCCAGATAGAAATGCACTATGAACATGAGAATGTCTTACTGGAATTTCTTGTAATGTATTCACGAAAACAGGCAACCATCTGGAATAATAAATTGCATCTAGAGCAAAGGTCCACGGACACAAGTCTTTCAAAGTTTTTACAAAAAGTGTAAAATTTGAGGTACGGGTACTGAACACAAGTTGGAAGAGAAGTAATTATAATTGCATAACCATATTCCAATATCGAAACATCACCGACTCGGCAGCTTTTTCTTTGATCCAAGATTCAATGTCTGTTGTTGTATCTTCAGAAGTTGTACCACAATAATTCTGGTATGCTTTTTTTTTTCTTTTGCAAACAAAACAAGGTACAAATGGTAACTTCATGAGCATATCTTGCTCTCTTAACATGACCTCCGGACAGATATGACTCTGCAATACCAGAGCTTGCAATATTAGCACTTATCAATACTTCCGTCCATCCACTTTTATTAAGCAGTTTTCCAAGAATTTTGAGTACCATAATTTCAATGTGTAGGGCACCCATCATAAGCACCACTTTTTGTTCACCGTATTTTTCTGGATATCGCCACTGCAGCTGTTTCCCTCTTGCCTATACAGGTTGATCATCAGTTATAACAGGTGTTTGATCTTCCTTTAATTTAGATATGTTGCCTTAATAACAATGTCCATTAAGTGACTTACCATTGCTCGAGATGTTATTTCTTCTTTCAAAAGTGAAAGTAATGTAGAGTGACACCTGGAATAAACTGTTCCCTTGGTTTGAGTGATGGACCTTCATCGTAATGATGTCGATTAACCGTTGACAGTAATGGATCGAGGTAAATGGGAGACAATTTTACTGTCTCAATCTTTAATGTTCAATTGCATAGACTTATCAACTTTACAATCTTCCAATACTGGATGCTGTATGATAGTTATACTGGACCCATGGAAAGAAGACGATGTGGCTGTTGTTGATGATGGATTGTGGTTAATGTTATCTATTGCTGTAGTGACGAAAACGTCTTTCCCGAAAACAGGAGGGCAGAAAACGTCCTCTTCGATAAATTTTTGGCATGTAATATTTGTAACAGTTGCCGAAATTTCTTGTATTCTGTCATATGATACTGACAAACCTAGTTTATATAAAGTTTCAACAATTTTCTTTTAGTGGAGCATAAGCCCAAGATATAATGGCAGAGGAGTTTCTTTGTCTTTGAAATGAATTACTCTTTTTACATTATATTTTCTGTTGCACTTAATACTATTGAATCTAATAAGCTGAGCTATCGACAGTGCTGCGATTTCTGGTTTATCTTCTTGCAATACCTCATTGTTAACATTTGGTCCTTCAAGTACCATTCGTACAAAATTAGTTAGAACAACAGGCACAGACGAAGTTGGAGTGAAATCATCACCAAATATTCCACTGAAGGTTGGAAAATCATGAAACATATAGCGTCGTAGAATAGATGTTGCTCGCGTTAAACACATGCCGTCACTGAAGCCACTGTAACGGCATGCATCTCTAATATCATCGCTTACATCAGCATCAAATGATAGAAGAATATCACGCCTACTTTTATCTTCTCGTAGTCCTGGAATAATCATAAGCAACTCTTCTTTTAAGCGTGTTCTATTTAAATATGTTTCCTTAGTATGAACACCCATGTTTGATATACGCTCTTCGTCAGAAATGAAAGTTTGAAAACCGGAGATACCTCACTATATAATTAAATACATATCTTAGATGTATTGCACAAGTTCACTTAGAACTGTCCCGTATATAATGTGTTTAATTTCAGTACCTTCACTGCTTCTTTCTGCGGCTCTTCTAACAGACCTGGCCTTGGTACGAAAACGAAAATAGCATAATTTGATATTTTGCTTCCAGCGCAGCATCACTATAAATTGTTGGACCAATCCCTAGAGTAGCAGCCGATACAAGTTTTCACCTTTGTCGCAAAAGAGACATACTTCTTTCACAATTAATGGTGTAGATGATGATCTAGTTGACATCAGTTTCGTCCCACAAGATTCTTCCGAAAATACTGGTCTACCAACAGATCGTTTGGGGAAAGACAATCGCTGCGCTTTCTGACTATCATATTTATTGCGACATATTTTGTGGTATTTAACTCCTTTATTCACCATTGTTTGAACGACACCACTTCCAATCTAGGTTCTTAATCTTTTGTGGCAAGGCATCATGTTCTGCGAATACCAGAAGTTTTTTAACCAACGTTTCATATCCTGAAGTTTTTGGCTTAGTAAGAGGTTGATCGTCTTTCTACTGACATAGAAGACATAAATCCCAATCTAGTTGTCCATGAACTAAATTTGTAGATCATGTGTTATCAATCAATTTGTGTTTTCTTTTCCTAGACATGATACAGCTTTCTAACAATCTGTAACAAAAAAGAAGAAAATTGTAGTTCAGGAACATTCGTTGTACTTGGTCAAAAGTTCATTTTACGTAAAACAATTTAAGATTTAATAAGACAAAAGGTATATTTAATGATACCTATTAAAATTTTGTTGTTGCCAGATCTATTTTAGAAAACTCATTAGCTCTACATCACATATTGTCATTTGCGTAGCGCGTGATTTCCTTTCGCAATAACAGACATAATAACTGCCGTATTCACGTATGGATGTTGTGGAGTACAACAATCAGAGAATATTTCACATCTCAATGTTTACTTCTTAGTGATACTGACTTAAGAACTTTACAAAAATAACATTAGAGATAAAATTTGCTCGTACGTTTTAGGCTCGTAATTTTTTATAATCAGGTAGCCATATTGGATTTTATATGCGATTGTGTGAGAGTCTGTGTCATTGTCGCATTAAATTTCATAATTAATTATGTTTACGTGTCATTGTGAGTTACATGAAAGGTAAATACGCTGGAATTCATATTCTAAAGAATCACTTCATTAATTTTTTTTACTGTTTTTTGACAGCCATTTTGATGACGTCATACGGGAGGTAGGAGGCGTAGAAAAATTTGTGTCTCGGGCTTTTTAGTTCAAGCTATTCATACACTAACTATGTTCCAAATGGTATGTTGGTAGTCAGATGTGAAATATTTTCTGACTGTTCTACCCCACTAGTCTGTTACCCAATTGAAAATATAATGTGAGAAGTGGAGATTTCACTGCGGTTGGAAAATCAATCTAATTTAGTGGGATCCTTCTGGTAAAATATAATAGAAATTATGCTTAAAGCAAGTTAGTATTGTAAATGTTACCGAGGACAATAAATTACGTTTTCCTCATTCAGGTTCATGAGAGAAAACTAGAGGTCAAAGAAAAATTAACACACACTTCCAAATATGTATATAATGTGCCTTGAAATAAATCTGTTACTGTCATGTACAAAAAGAAAAGACATAATACACCTAATAAATTAAATGTTTTCGATTTGTGATCCGAAATGTATGGAATGAGAACGTTAAAATGAAAAGATTTCCAAGGAGAATTTGAACTAGGTAAACATACTGTTCTAGAAAGGAAACCATTGTTTGTGTAAGTAACGATCAATATTAGATTTGGCTTTGTGCAAAATGCGGGCGAACAGTATTTGATCATAAAGGTTGGAACATAGTCTCTGCGCCGTAAGGAAGGGGGGAAAACTTCAAAATGTTAGAATGCTTAAGATTTAGAAATGTTAGAATGTCCATACTGTTAGTGGATGGGATGGTAGTAGTACTGGCAGTGGGTTTCCTATGAACCATCGCACAGTGATCAAGAATGCCAAAAAAATCGGCAGTAAATAAATAAGTTAGTTAGTTAGTTCTTCCTTTTTTGCTTGATCGCTTTCTTTCTTTTTTTCTTTTCTTTCGTCCTTGCTTTCATTCTTTCTTTCTTGGTTTCTTTCGTCCTTCCTTTCTTTCTTTCTTGCTTTTTTGCTTTCTTTTTTCTTTCTTTTCTTTCTTGCTTGCTTTCTTTCTTTAAATATGTTGTACACGTTGATGCAAGAAAAACAGTTTGAGGAAACAGATGTCCGGAGCTCCTGTTGGGTTTTAGGTAGGCTTGTCAGATCCAGACTTTGAACTTCTAAAGTCCAAATGTGCGGACAGTTTGGTCGGCGATCTCGGACTATCCGAAATCGCACTCAGACTTTCTGTTCGGACTCGGACTGTCTGAATCCGGACTCTTGACTGCCAGAAATCGGACTCGGACTTGCGATCGATCTTACTCACTTAAACACTAAATGCCACTATCTAACTACTTTAATGACAATTTTTATTAAATTGTGTCACTAGCTAATTTGCCCGCCTGTTGCTGCGGGGTGAACAAATATGTTGGCAACAGTAATCGGGACTGTAACCACTACTCGCTTCCCCGTAACGGACTGCGCCCGTAACTTGGGGAGTTTTGGGGTGTTGCGCACCCTTTACCGCAACCTTGCGTTGATTTTCTATAATATATGTGGAGAAGTTATCTTACAAACGTTCCAATGAATTATCTTCAGCATATTCTGTTACAGTAAAGTTAATTTTAGGAGTTAAGAAGGTTCTAATTCACTTACCCTTGGAACTGACTGACTGACTTTCAAGTTCTGCTATAAACGAATTCTGTGATGTGTTTCCTTTCATCTAATATCAAAGTAAGAAGAAAATTTCAGAATTTGGAAAAAATGCATTGGGTTGAAGTAAGCTATCAGGCAAGTACCGTAAGCTTCCAATTGCTTCAGAGACATGGTTAGGGCCGTCTGTAAAATACTTGTTTAGTTTAATTCAAAGCCACGTAGACATCTACGACCCCAAGATAAACCAGATGGCTACGTGGTTTCGAGGGAAGGAAGCATTTTACAGACGTCTTAAAAATGTGTGTGAAACAATTCAAAGTTGATGGTACTTGCCTGAAAACTTACTCCAAGTAATAGATTCGAGCGGCCGTAACTCAATGAAAGAGCGTTGACTGAGAATTCGGGAGGTCCAGAGTCAAATCCCAGCGGTCTACTATCCTGACTTAGGCTTTTCCAGAGTCCCTTCCCGATTCCTTCCCACATCTTTTCCCCGGTCTGAGCCTTAGATACCTAGAGGCCGGCCATCAATAAAATTCAAATTCGAAGTAACAGGCCTGTCATTGAACCCAATGCATTTTTTGGACATTCTGAAAATTTTCTTCTGGCTATGATATTAAATGAAAGGAAACACATCAGAAAGTTCTTTTATAGGCAAATTTTAAAGAGAGGCAGTCAGTTTTTAAGGGAAAATTAATTAGAACCTTCTTAACTCCTAAAATTAACTTCGCTGTAACAGAAGATGCTGAAGATAAGTCTTCGGGACACTTGTAAGATAACTTCTCCACATACATTAAAGAAAATCAGTGATGATGATATAAAATCACAAATTCAATCTGGAACAGTGCCAAATTAGGATATAAAAGGTTTTCTTTGCCCCACTGAGGCAGTTAAAGAATGTGTGAAATTGGTGTCAGAAGCTCAGTCCAGAGATGCACCTCTCTATTGTCAAGATCAGCAATGCCTAAGTTGTGGAATGGGTTAAAAAGATGTAGAGATCAATAAAGGAGGTTACAAGGAAGACATAGGACAATATGTTGTTAATAGGCAGAAGGTGTATATCAGTAGGGGTAGAGAAAATAATGGAAATGTGTAAGCAATGCAACCATGCAATTATTGGCAAAATTATGCAGTTAGATGCTACACCTTGTATCAAAAAGGCCAAAATTTACAATGCAGAAATACTTATGGAAGTAATACAAAGTTACCAATTTGGTCTCTCGGGCTCCCCGTTCATATTTAATCAAAGATGTATATGGATAGTGTATTGGGAGGTTGTGATTTTGCACAAGCATACATCGACGATGTGATTATTGGTGGTAGTGGGATACAAGAGTGTTTTGAAATCACGTGTGTGATATTGAAGAAATTTCGCAAGATAAACAGAAGTTAATTTAAATAAATGTCAAATTGTATTTGGGGCATTTAATTTAATTTAATAAGTGCCATAAAAAAAAAGTAGAGTGCTTGGGGCATACGATATCTGCAGAGGGTTATGCTTCGTTACAAAAACATAAAATTGCAGTACAACAATATCAACCCCCTGACAATGTTACACAGTTACGAGTCTGTTTAACCAAATCATAGTGTCTTGCGAAAAAGTAATTGCTACAAAAAAGTTGTGAAAATACGTTGAAAATGCAGCATGGATTGCATTTTCGGAGTACCTTACTTCGCGGCGCCAAAAGCAGAAGAAATAATGAGTATTGCAGACAGATACTTCAGTTTATTGTTCGGAGGTTTACACATTAATTTTCTCGTGCTGCAAAGATGAATTTTAGATTTTTTCCTGGCTTTTTTGGTATTTTGAATCACCGTGCATCGTGTGAAATCAGTTATTGTGTTTGTAAAAAAAAAAAAAGTTGGTGAGGGGGGGATTTTGCATGAGTTTTCTAATTCATGCGAGAATTTTAATTTAGGATGGGAATAATTTAATTCTTTTAAAAGAATAGATTTACAATAAAACCTGATGCATGAATATACAATACGGCATATACGTAGCGCCATTATCTAACAAGTTTAAACTTAGGTTTGGATAATAATCTAAATTCCAATCCCTCTGGTTTGACGGATGAGGTAAATCACCTTGTTTCTGTTGGAAGACAACTTTGCATTATCATTGTTTTACAAAAAGCTGGAGTCGAATCAGAAAGACTTTGAATTCGTGTACGACTACCTATATTTATCAAAATAGCACAAGTTAAGAGAATCTTGAAGAAACAACCTAACCCACTTTTTTTAAATTTTTTTTTTAAAGTTTTTAGTTTTCTAGCCATAAAAGTTATACTGATTATTTATTACTCTCTGCTGTTTATGAGGTGACCTTTAATTGCAACAAAAATATTTTGGAGTGACTAAGCGATGTCTATAATTTACGTGAAGTGAGAACGAACGTAATGTCAATTTGGACAGTTTCATCTCAGGCCTATCTAAACATTTATCTCATAAAAATCATCAAATATTCCCAACCCCCCACATTTTGTATAAAGCCAGACTAAAATACAGATCGTTCCACTTTCGGCTTACCTAATAACCCAGAATCCAACACCGATAGAGGTAACTTACATATAGGATTGTTTCCTTTCTTACAGGTATGTTTACCTAGTTGGTATCCTCGAGAGATTTCCCTTCATGTCAGTGTTGTTTCATTCCATACATTTTGGATCATAGATAAAGAATTTAACTTATTAGTTAGTTATATTTGTCTTTTTGTACATGGCATCATACGTGAGAGCAACAGATGTATTTCAAGGCGCAGTATACACATATTTGGAAGTGCTTGTCATTTTTTCTTTCACCCTTAGTTTTTCTCGTGAACCTGAAATGAACAAAACACATTTATTGTTCATGGTTATATTTACAATACTTTTTCACTTTTAGTATAGTTTCTCTTATATTTTACCTCAAATATCATACTACATTAGATTGATTTTCCAATCACAGCGAAATATCCATGTCCCGTATTAAATTTTACGTTAGATAACTGGCAACAGTTTTCACACCATCGGATTCAAAATGTAAGGTATGAATCATGTTTATTGTCCCAAAACGAAAAACACGAAGGAAAAGGAAACAAGATTCCCAAACCGAAACTGTTTCATAGACTACATGATACGTATTCAAATTAATATTTCTTCAAGCAGACAGCATATGACCTTCTTTTCCTACAAAGCGCAGCTTCTTGAAGTTGGCAAAAGGACGTTTTCCATGCTTTGCTGCCACCTGCTTCGAAATCCGGGTCCAATTTTGCTTAAATTGCTTTGCTCTCCTAAAGAAACCTTTTAGCAACCATTTCTCTCTTGACCATAGCTCAGAACCGCTCAATTGGATTGCACTGTGGCACCGACGTTGGGTTGTCGACTCGTGAAACATATGGGATGTGATTGTTCTCCAGAAACTGGATGGTGATGTGAGCATAATGCTATGATGCCTTGTCGGTCGAAAATAAAATAGTCTGGGTAATGTTCAGACTACGTAGCCATGGCAACAGAATGTTCCGCAGACATTTGGAGACATACATTTCACTGTTCACAGTTCTGTCGGTCACAAACGGGGGAGAAAGTCTGCCATCCTGTGTCATTGTCTGCCACACCATAATTTTCGGAAATTTTGATTTCGGTTTGATCATGGCTTCTATAGGGTGTCAGCTTGGTACAATAGAGACATATTCATTGGCATCCATCTCTGAGGCGTCGTATTCGTCTTTTGTTTCATCATCAATAATGATGACAAAATTACCTTCCGACGGTATGGCTTTCTTATACGATTTTGCAAAATGTTTCTTCGCCTTCTCCAATTCTTCTTTTCGTATTCGTGCCACGTTCTGTCTTTTTCGTGACCGAATTCCGGCTGTTTTCCGGTTTCTCATCACTGAAGCTTGCGAAATGTTCAGTTTTACAGCAGCTTGTCGCGTTGACAAGTTTGGTTGTTTCACAAACACCTTCTTTGTCTTTTCCACCATCCTATAATTACAAGCTGTTCGTTGGGGGCTTGAATTTGTGTTGTATCGCACGTCACCAGTTTCCAGAAACCGTTTCATGACTGTTGATCCTTCTCACACACATACCTTGTTCTTTGAAGTGGGACACTGTCACTTGACGATCACGATTGTGCTCCTGGAAAAACTGGCAATCGCTATGTTTTGCTTTTCCGTATATTTTACTTTCGGCATAGTACCCAGGCGAATCGTGCTTCCGAATTCAAACACTGACTGACCACTGCACAACGTGGGTGCAGGGCACCTCCACTCCTCGCTCCCTTGCGAAGTGGTGCCAACTCCAAGTTCGGGACAGTACATCTGAATCACACCTTAGTAGTGTTACAAGTGTTTACATTGTTTTTTTTCCTCTGTATCTATTTTTTCTACTTTCTCTGTATCCCTGTTGCTTTTTATCCTTTATCACACATTCTTGGCATGTGTTCTTCTGAAGATTCAGTGTGTTTCACTGCGAAAAAGATTAAAGGAATAATTATATTTCTGCAACTTAGAGGCTGTTGAATACGAAATGAAAGGTAAGTAATTTTAGTACGGCACTATGAATATCCTTACATCATGTGATAATTCATTACTAAAATGTTTATTCCATATTCCTAACGAACACTGCTAAAGAATAAAGATAAGCAATCCTAACTGTTTCGAAAATCTATCCTAGACAGAACAAATCAAAGATGGTCGGTTTTTGCACGCGGGTTATAAATGACGCCTCAGCTTAATCACTTCACTGCTCAGTTTTTGTTCTTTAAAAAATTAAAAAAAAAAAAAAGTAATAGAATCATTGAAGTAAATGTCTGGGAGTATAAAAATATTAAACTTCTTGGCTCGACGGCCCATAGGGAGCCTTGACAGACGTCTTTGTTTCAAAGAGAGTCCATGTGACGTGGTCAGCGCAGTGACTCCCCGTCGCTGCTTTATTTGACTTTCGAAACTGGAATCCGCTGCTTCTTAATTCAAGTAGCTCCCGAACTGGTACGAAGATGCTGGTTCAACTCCAAAACTAGAAGCCTCCACTGGGTATGGAGGCCGGGGCCACTCGCACCAAAAGCGAGAAACCACTCGGCGTTACATTTTTATGTATATTTAGACACTGTATCTATGAGCTAGTGGTAGGTGCTTAAATTGAAATTAAATAGGTTGTGATCTTTTTCTGGTTCTTTATGTTCATTAAGGTATCTGAAAGATAATATTTTATTAAAGATGGATAAGTGTCATTTAATAAGTGCTGTGTTTTTGTGAAAGTTTTTGATGTTTGTTTCTTTTTGTTCAATAAAGTATCTAAAAATGAAACTCATGTTATATACAAGTTAACCCTATTTGTATTGAAGATTGAAGTTTTCGTTATGATCAAGCACGATTTTGTAATGAATCAGACTGAATAAGACAATACTGTGTTTGGATTCATGTAAGTGTTTGGACAAACCTGAAATGGGATTGGAAGTTTTGGTATCTCTAATGAATTCTTTAATCGTGGCTTAAGGATCCTTTTTGTCATACAAGCATAAGTTTGAACACATTCACAAATGATTTTGTAGATCCCAAACAATCTTTAAGTGGTCACTGTTTAGAGTTTAGAAATTATCTACAGTTTCTGGCGGAATGCTGGTGTGATTTTGTACTGGGTGAATATCCGTTGTAAGTTTTGAGTGAAAATCTTTTTCCACCCATAAGTAATATTGTAATTGATAGCTTCCATTCCCGTCATGCCCATCCGCAAGTTTTAATTACATTACTAAGTGAGCTTATGGATTTTGTAAACTGTTAAACGGTATTTGTCTGGTGGCGTATTAATTTTTGTTTGTTTACAGAAAAAGCAACCTGGAAATGGTCCTGTTATGTCAAGTGATTGGGTGCTTGATCCCGATGTCTTAACAAGTCTTTTCAATGAGAGGACAAAGTCAATAATAATCAACACTCCGCATAATCCCCTTGGCAAGGTGTTTTCTCGCAAAGAGTTGGAATTCATTGCAGAACTCTGCAAGAAATGGAACGTTCTGTGTATCATGGATGAAGTGTATGAGTGGCTAGTGTATAAGCCATATGAACATATAAGAATGGGTAAGTAAACACTTTTTTTTTCCACTGATTAATATTCTTTTGTGTAAAATTAATATTCCTAAGATAATTTCATTCCCTGGCGTTAAGTGGCGAATTCTGTGACGTAGATAAATTGATCAAACCTTGCATGCACAAATTACGAAAATTTCAATAAAACCGTAAATTGTTGCATGTCTCGAATTTTTAAATAATGTAATAATAAGCACAGTTCCCTTAAGGCTAAATATAATTCCTCTCAGTGGACCGTAATTCTAATTCTAGTGATTCCCCTCTTTGTTTCAGGCACTTGGGATTAAGTTTTATGTCTTCGCTTTGAAAGCAGAAGTGTTCCGAAAACTATTTTCAGAACTTCTCGAGCGTCGCTAAACTTTTGTGTCATGAATAATTACAGGGGTTATTGCTGTATACACTTCTGAGACCCGAATAGGTTTCGGTAGTACTCACATTTTTCACAGTATGCATTTGTCACACTCCTGAAACTTACCACTATTTTCAATCACTTGTACGACACACTCACGTGACTGCATCACCACCGAGCATGATTAAACTTGATGATAAAAGTCAGTGGTACTCAGCTTCCTCCGGCTCCAGATTCGGAAGCAAAAGAGCAGACATGATTTTCGTATCACTAGTCGGAGTATAATATATCCGCAATGTTTAGCACAGATTTCTCGACATGGTATTATTTCATTCTCATATGCATATTGTAGTACATCATTACAGTTGACCATTACAATTGTTCGACATAACGTATTAATCGGGCACGACTTTTTGTTATGGTACAACAAATTTTCACAACGGGGGCCGAAATGCGAAAATAAAGGACTTCCAATTAATATAAAATAATAATGCAGCAGCCGTGGCTCAGTTGGTAGAGCGTTGGCTTCGAATTTGGAAAGTCCTGGCTTCGATTTCAACAGTCGGCCCTCCTGACAGATTTTTGTAGAGATTTATTCAGACACACGCTAATGCAGAAATTGATACCTTCGAAACTAGGTCTGGCCGACTCCGCACATCCTCTCTCGCCCCTATCGTGGCCTGAGCCATAGTTGCCTAAAGGCTATAAATGAAATTCAGTTGAGGAGAAACTTGACATGTAACTTAGCTTGGAAATTCCTCACTTTATTCGTGATGGTATTCTTTGAAAACGTTGAGGATGTTGAACATCTTCACATAATTTTCTGAGCATTAATACAGATCACTTCGAAAGTGATGGTAGAACTCAATTAAAGGTACTTCCTATTAAACTGTCAAGTTTTTTACAATTGAGTTTATTTATAAACAAAAACAAACACGAGTAGCTAAGAGCGCAAATTAATATTCACGCCTACTGGTTACGTCAATATAAATTTAATTATATAGGCGATAACAAACTATGGCTTACGCTCGTCCCTACGTAATCTTCATGTCTAGAGTAGTTAAACGTGTACAAGATATTGGCATCCTCTCGAGATGATTTATATTTATCACTATACAAGTGGATGACTTTTACAAACAGGAACCAAATTGGAGTAAGTTAAAAGCAGTTACCTGGGAGAAAATTTGAAACACACGCAGTAAAATAGCAATAAAATTACGTCCCTGTTTCGCCCTATCAAGTTAATTTTTTAAATGATAAAGGGGGAGAGAAAGAAAGTGATCAGATTAGATTTCAGAGGACGCATTACGAAATGATAAAGTGATGAGTGTAACTAAATCAGGTGTTGCCAACATACGTTACAACGTAATGGTAAATTGGAGGAAATAAAAAATAAAGTTTCCTAATGCAAGATATAAGAACAATAGAAAGAAGGAAATCCATAAATATTAGAGAAAAACTAAGATAGCAAAATTTCTTAAGGGATAAATAAATAACTTGTGGAGTGAACAAGGTAAATCGAGTCCAACATAACTTTGTGCCCTTGAGTTCCATTTGTTAGCATTGTTTTGAGGGTAACATTTCAATTGATCGCACTTCAGCATTGTCAGATATTAATTTGTTTAATTATTTCATAGATGTTTGTGTTGCTTTCAACTATTACCCTTTTTATTTTCAGCGACGCTTCCAGGAATGTGGGAGAGATCAATAACAATTGGTTCTGCGGGGAAAACATTCAGCGTAACTGGTTGGAAAATTGGTTGGGCGTACGGACCAGCAAACTTAATGCGAAATTTGCAGACTGTGCATCAAAACTGTGTATACACATGCTCCACGCCTATACAGGTAGTGTACTTCATATTCAAATAATTACTTCAGTACGCGTTAGTGGTTATTTTTGTATTAACGATCTAAATGCTTTCCGACGTGGGTACCTGAGGTATAAGTTGGTCGTGACTACAAGTGTACTTATTAGCGTCGGAAAACGCCATTGTTTAGAGAAATATAATTAATCCATTAGCGTTGGTAACAGTAGGACGTTCCAGAACTAGAATTTGTTCATTCTTGACACTCATTATATTTAAAGAAAGTTGTCGACATCGCTCTTCACTTTTCATTGGATCCTACAAATAAGATCTTTTGAGACAAAGATAAATTATCCTTGATACTGTACCTTCGTATCGGAATTGACTTCATATTCTTGCTAATTTTTCTTCCTTTTGTAGCAGATTTCACATAGCGCTTCTCACCATACAATCATAACATACACTGCACATTAATTACTGAACACAGTAAGTAGTTTGGTGTCAGTCAGTATGATGTACATGCGCCTTTCGCGTCCGTCCTCCAGGAAACATTTTCCATTAACTTACTGTTAGTGGTTGCGGGAGCCTTTTTCTGTTCCTCCGTCAACATATCGAACAACTTAGTGGTGGTCTTGTTCACATTGGCCTGACTTGAAACAGTCACTAAATTATCGAACAGCTGTTCAGTGGGGTCGAAGTCTGGACTTTGTGCCTTCCAGTAGATTTCTTTCACCTCTGTTCGTCAAACTATGGAGTTATAGCGTGTGCCTTATGCTCTGCAGAATTGTCTTATTGAAACTGAAATGGGAAGAATTTCCAAATTGTTGTCATAGTGTGGGTAGCACTGAATTGTCCGAAATGTCTTAGTAGGCATTCGCATTCATTGAGCCAGTCACAAACTTCAGTGGTTCAGGTCATACCATGAAAAACAGCTTCGTACCATAATCCCAACACCTTCGAACTTCACAGTGAACACAACATACTCTTGCAAGTAGCGTACGCCAGATAATCTCCACGTCCATCGGATCGCCATAGTATGTAGCGTAGTTTTTCACTCCATAGAATACGCTTCCGTTGTTTGAGTGTGCATTGCCGACGTGTTTTGTATCACTGTAAACGGCGGTAGCTATTATCAGTAATGACGATAGATTTGGAATTCAAGAGACTATGAAGATCATCATAGGAAACAATCTCTTGTATCTTTTCCCAACGTCAATCGAAAGTCGCTGGTTATGGTTTGTAACGAAGTCTGACGTTTCGACTTGACCAGTCCGAGCTATCGACGGTCACGATTTGGAAGTTTTCGGTTTGTCCGGACTGGAGGAGCTTTTAAATATACTGCCATTTATTTCACTTCCACACCATTCACCGTTGCAGGGGGTATCTGGAACTTGTGTAAAATACGAATGACCGAATTTGTGGGAACCTATGTTCCATTCGACAGCACTAAGCTCACGTCGCGCGTTCATACCGACGGCTGAGGGATGCATTCATGTGTACTAAACGATTGTGTTCCCTTTCGATGATCGTGACATGTATCTGACATATGGCCAATGCTACTCACTTTTTAGTGGGTGTTCTGTTATTAAAGACCATACAATGTATATTAAATTGCATGTTCAGGCTTCTTACATAAACGTTACTATTGCCCGTAAGTGAGTCAAACTGAACATTTACTATCCGAGAATATAAAAGTTCTACAAGATTCTATCATTCATATCAAATTACAGAAGGAAAATACGGGAACCTATCAATATTGTCGGGGAACAGTTGAGTTTTGGACGTTTTTTGCCCTGTATATCCACTCAATGTGAGTAGTAATAAATAGTAGTATTTGCTTTATTGTGAATTAGGATTAGGCTAATTTTACTTCTTAACAGGTGCTATGCAGGAATAGGCGCGAGCTCTTTTCTAGCTTTGTCTCTTTTTCTTGAGCTTGTCTCTAAAAGTTTTTTTTAGGAGAATGTCAAAATCTGCTGAGATTTTTTGTACATTCATATTTTTTCTATGTCCAGTGATAAAAGAAATGAGTTTCAGAATGAAATTATTTCCCCTTTTTTGGTATCATCTCTTCTATATGTGAGGGTGGTTGGCGGATCTTTTGTCTCCGCAATAGGGTGGTTGAGTGGAGACCCTTCTGTGTTTCTGTCTTCATGTATCTACTTTCGTGGGACAAATCTCGGCTGAGATTTTCTATTTTTTCTATATTTCAGTCATTAAACTTTATGGCGCCGAGCTTCAGCAAAACGCCCTGAATAATTTTCCTGATGCAACAAAAGATCTTTACGTTTGGAAGTGTTACCATAGACATTGACAGCTGTATCGAATAAATATGTTCTACATAAGGTATTTCAGAATTCACATTGTCCCGACTGTGAGATTCTTTCCCTCTTCCTGCTTTACGCTTTACTGCAATCATTGGCCATTCATCGCTGTTTGTTTCTAAAACATCCCCTTCGCGAGAGAAGGATAAAAAACAGTGAATGTAAATTACATTTTGTATAACTTCTTAAATTTTGTGTAGTTTCTGAAATTTAATGTACATTGTCAAAGTAATAAATGTATTTGGCCATACCCCATCCAGGTCCAGAATTGAACGTACATTTTAATTTCTCCTTTATTAACAAAGCTCTGAACTGTTACTGAAGTGAGAGTTTGTGTTTTTTGTAATATGTCATTCGTTCTCTATGTTCATTCAAAATATTTAACAAAATTTATAAATAAATATTGTTTTATCACAATTTTAATATAAGTTCTATTCAATTCTGGACTTAACCGACCCTTTGGTAGGGGATTTCAACACACACACACAAATGTAGTCTTTTACACTCACTCGTAATACAAATTATGGATACTGGTTTCACGTCAGATAGTCTCTTTTAGTAGCTTTTTTTAATATTTTTTGTATTTTTTTTTAACATTTTGGTCTACAAAGTCTCCTTTTTTGACCTACTTGCCTGTGCCTATCCCTGTGCTATTTTACACACTAGAAATAGAAATCTTCAGACTTTGGATGTCATCGTATAACGCCAGCAGTTGATTTACCGCAGAGAGAGTGCATCGTGCTGCGTATCTAATACAGTAAAACATTTAAACAATATTTATAGCATAACGAGGGGGAAACATTTATACCTCGTTATGTAATTATTGAAAGGAAGAAGAATGGCGGATTTTCGTGTGGAAACATTATAACAAGTAAACCAAGCGGTAAATTGACCGTTTACTTGTTGCGAGGTTTCAACAGCAAAATCCGGCATTCTTTTTCCTTTCAATAATTAGATAATAACTACTTAATGTGACAAAAATTGTAGATACGAGGTATCAGTATTTGACCCTCGATAAATTACTGGACGATGTTTAATGACTGCAACTTGTGACAAATGTTTTTTTTTTTTTAAATCCCGAAGTACTTTAAATTGAATAATCAACTTCAGGTCACCAGCATGAGTCTAAATTCTATCTAAAACACTGGATCAGTAATCCAGATTGAATGGCACAAGTGTTTCGTATCAAAGTTTGGCAACACCTGGGCATGGAATTGTTAAATGGTGGATCATTTGTCGAATGATTGAACTTGTGCTACTCGTACGCAAATTAAGCAAATTTCTGGCAGTTATCTTGCCTGGATTACTCATCTCGAACTTTTCCCTCAGTGGTTCAAAATGTTTAAATTGGACGATTGGCGTGGCCATTCCATAAGAGTTAAACGATGACGTCGAAAACACTTCTGCCCTTCAGTCACCCGATGCTTTGGATCATTGTCCTGCTTTTAGATGAAGGTGGTACCAACGAAAGACGTTGAATGTGGAAGTGTCGTATTTTCAGGGATGCAAATGCACGCTTTCCGGTCTATTATGTCGTCAAATCCATGAAGAGAACATTCTCTTTTTACCCAACACCAGCACCGAGTTATCTCCGTTCTTCATTGTAGAATTTTGGTATTTGTGTCGAAGCGCTTGCCTTCACGGCGACGACTTAATATTATACAGTCACTATACAGGGACTACGGCATTCTCTGAAACAATGAACAAACTTGTTTAATTGTGTTAACAGCGACGAAATGCATTACCACGCGAAGAATATGAAGGGGTTACCAAAAGGAAATTTTAGAAAAATCAATAAACAGCTTCGAAAATTTTTGAATTGAATTGAATTTTGAATTTACTTTAAGGCCTTTAGGCAACTATGGCTCAGGCCGCTTTGTATTTTGTCAAGCATCATGTGCAAGGTACGCTTCTTATCAGGTATCTATTGTCAAATGTGGAGCACATTCGATTTACTGTTACGAAAATTACGCTAAAGAATCGTAAAAGTTTTGACCACTGTTGTTATATGCCGCCTACATAACAGGAAAATGAGAATTGATAATTTGGTGCAAAAATGTTTGAGCAACAGAACCCCTGTAGGAGTAGATTTCTCGTAGGAACTGCTCAAAGAACAAGTTTGTGATTCCAGAAGTCATTGCAACATCGTTACAGTAGAAACAGGGCATTTCAGTAACTCCATTCCATCAAAAGCTCGGAAAGTATTTACGTAAGTTCTTTTTTTTAAAAGAAGTAAGTGCGTGCGCATAATAGAAACCAATGACGTACAGGTAGGGAATACATATGCGCTGGATCAACTTAAGATTTTCAAATTGAAGATTTTATATCAAAAGCCGAATTAGTCCGGATTTTATATATATATATATATAATTACCTTGTTCGTTGCGACTAGGTCCACCCCTTAATGAAATTAGTTCATTCAAGCGTGGATAGTCTTCAAGATACAAGCATTCGAAAATATGGACTAGATGTAAGCTGTCGTTAGAAGCTAGATAGTTTTTTCCACTTTCTGAAAAAGCGTGGTTTCCTTATCCGTTTCGTTAAAAAAAAAAATGCCTTCAGTTGAGACTGGTGACACTTTCATTTTCTTCGAAACGATCGTCTGATCTGATATTTCCGTACAAATAGATAGGATAAAATGCTTTATTTCCATGAAAAATTGTAAATTAGTGCTTAAACAACATTAGACGATAAGGGAGACCCGAATGGTATGACTTGACTAAAATGAAAGCATGATATCACGAATTCTGAATTTTTCGTTTATATTATTAACTGTAATAGTAACGAATGCCGAACTGTAATAGAAATACTTACTTGTAACGAGTTTATTTGACAATACGTCAAGACAAATGGTCTTAAAAGAATTTTCGTTTTAAAAGGTGCTTTGGTATGTTAAAAAATAAATATGGTATAAAATGCATATATTTGGAAGCGTAAATAAACCTGTGAGTTATCAGCATCATAAAATATGGGTCACACAAGGACCAACAGTGGTAGATGTATATAAATCAGTAGTGGATCTCCTATTAGAATACCATGATAGCGGTAAATTGTAATTTTTGGTGTGAGTTCAACTTAACGGTATTAAATTGGCACCCAACTACTGTGTACTTTATAAATTTGACTTTATTGGGAGAAATAGTTTTTTTTTCTTTTGTTTTAATATGTATTGTAATAAATTCATACCATGCACTCATTCGGGCTTTTCTGTGTGTGTGTGGTACATGCGGTAATGAGTACACTTTATTTCAGGAAGCAGTAGCTCGTGGTTTTGAGCTTGAATTGCAAAGATTAGGTAAACCCGAATGTTATTTCCTGAGCTTGCCAGAAGAACTTGAAGCCAAAAGAGATTTTATGGCAAAATTCTTATCGGATGTTGGAATGGTTCCCACGATTCCTGAGGGCGGATACTTTATGATAGCTGACTGGTCACAATTAGGTAAGTATTTTTATGCAATATGAGTGACAATTTAAAAGCAAAGCTCTCTGAAAATAGCAAGGCATATACTTTAATAAAATAATATTAAGTTACATTATATGGTTGTATGGAAGTAAAGCTTTAAATTATCTCATCGGACAATCACCCTTGCCCTTCGTTCAGGCTTCCTCGAACTATGCCTGACGCTACTGACTATCGTGCCTCCTGGTGGCAGAAAAACGCGCAAATATTCTGAGTGAGCAGTGTTGGCGAACACAAGTGTTTTCACTGTGGAAGAGCGTTTGGTGGCTTATGTGTGGGTGCATGAACGTGGAATCATTGCGAAAAACAGACTATTATGAACAGCTTTGAGGTTCGTTTTGGCAAATCATTACTAACGTTATTGGGATCGGACAAGGCTTTTGCTACGGAAAGTGTTACTTAATGAGCCTTGCAGTGGGACCGAGGACTCGAGACGAAACTTGTGCCACTGTGGAGGCATCGATTCAACGAAATCAACACGTAATCATTCTGCGGAGTTAGGCATCCCAAGATCAACAGTGCAAGGCCATATGAAAAGGAAAAGTGAAATGTTACGTCCTCCCTCCGTTAATGAGTTGACAGATATTGACCTTAAAATCTTGTGCATGCATGTCAGTTACTGCTGGAACTATTACCGACCGCAGAAGACAGCAAGCATATCATGTTCTCTAACGAGTTCGCGATTTATGGCAGCTCTCGTAATCTGAATGTCTTCTTCTGGGCGAAAGATAATCCTTACTTCTTTTGAGGAAATCGAGCACAATCCACCTCATGTTATGGCTTGGCCAGGGATGACAGCAAACACCTGTTTGGTCCTTATTTTTTCGATAACTCTGTTAATCAGCAAACTTATCTGACAGTGATCACTGAAGGGTTGCTTCTAGAGTTGATGTCAAAAGGTATCGCCAGCACAATTTGCTTCCAACAGGACGAAGCACCAGCGCATTACTGTCTGAGCGTCCGCAGGTGCCTGGACCCAAATTTCCAAAATCGCTGGATCGGACGTGAGTCAGCCAATTCTCCACTCATTGCCTTGACCTGCAAGAAGCCCTAATATCTGCACATCTGATGATGCACTTCAGGGAATTGTGAAAGACGAGGTGCGGAAAAAAACAAAACAACAAAAAACAATATGCCAATAACGTGCAGCTGCAAGACTCACTTTATGCATCGTTTCAAAAAGTCACTCTTGATATGCTGTTATGGATGAGCAATCGGATGTGGAGGCTATGCTACGAACATGGAGGAAGTTACACAGACGTTTTGGACCCATAGAAGGTAAATTGTGCAAAATCATAATTTTAAGGTCAGTTTAAGAGAACTTTCGTTAGTTTATGTTAGTATTTGTATTTGAAATGTCATGAACTCTACTAATAAATTTCTGATTGTGAAATGAAAGTTAAAAAAATATGAGATTGTGCGAAAATTACTGATGTTGCGTAGGTAGCATTCATGGAAATTTTGTACTTCACTAAGTAATAGTTGTGGACAGAGAATGTCTGATCTTTTGACTCGCATAATTATGTGAATATCTGAAATGCAGAATTTTTTTTAAAATTTACTTATGACCTTTAAGTATCTAATGGTCAGGCCGGAAACTGACCTGCAGAAGTATAGATATATAGGATTCATGTTTCAGCATTGCTAATGATAGTGTGAGTGGATTGTACTGTCCTTAACATTAATTTAATTTAAGAACTATGCACACAGACCTTGGAGAAACAGCAGCGCTAGAGAACTACTCTGCAGGAATCCAAGCAATTAATTGTATTTATTATTCCGGAACTTGTACTAAATACAGTGCGGATACTTTTTGCATCTTTTGGTTTACTATTTCTTCTTTACTTCTTCCTTCATTGCTACAATCTCGCTGAATAGGTATCATCTCGCCGGTTGCCTCTGTTTCTGGTACTCGTTCGGGACTCATATAACTTTTTTTATTAATATTCTCCATCTCTGAGGAATCTGCATTACTTTCTCTCTCTCTCTCTCTCTATATATATATATATATATACACCCTCCATTCCGAAAGAAACCGAACTGTTGAAAACAAATAGTACCACTAGTGCCATCTGTTGTAATATTTTACCGGTAGATGGCGTAGTCCCTCATTGACAACTGGTATAAATGTCATGACATTTGGATGCACGGCAACAAAGTTATTGCGTTTCAACTGTCAGTGTGTTGTGTACATCGGTCGGAAAATGAGTTTCAAAAAAACGAGCTGCAATTGAGTTTTGTGTTAAACTGGGTAAACCTTTTACTGAAACGCACCAAATGCTACAAAATGCATATGGTGATGAGTGTCTATCCCGTACGCAAGTTTACGAGTGGTTCAGGCGATTCAAATCGGGTAGAGAGACGCTGGATGATGACGAAAGATCAGGCCGTCCCAGAACCGGATTATCGGAAGAAAACGTCGAAAAAGTGCGTGAATTCATCAAACATAACAAAAAAGCGTCGGTGAAAGTTATTGAAATGGAATTAGGCATTCCTCAAACAACCGCATACCGCATTTTGACCGAAGTTTTGGGCCTTAAGAAGGTTAATTCGCGGTTTGTACCACACAAACTCACCGAAGA
>JAGDQP010024277.1:13866-28147 GCA_022664845.1 Lepisma saccharinum | reverse complement strand
GATAGCCTCTTAAATATGTGCGCCGAGCAATCCTTAATGGCCGCTCGCAATGACCTTCACAGTTTGACCTGTTCTATCAAACCATTTTTCCTCAAAATGGACTGAACATAGGAAGTCGGTTGATTTTCCTACCCATCCTCTACCTCTTGAAATGGCCTTTTCCCATGTCTTTCTCTTTTCGTCATTTCTGGGTAATCTGCAATAAAGGAAAAGCAAACTATAGGATTCACCCGAACGGATGAAGTAATATAAAAATTTCACATTGGATAATAGTACTTTGTAATACTAGCCTGACAGGTGACGTTGAGATCCTTCTTTCTCAACCTCGTAATGCAACCGAATGCTCCATAGTTCATTACTATTTTCAGAGGCACTGGTGCTGGTCTCCAAGTCTCGAAAGAGTGAACGTTATTATTTGAAGTCCCTAATAAACAACAAAACTCTATTTTTGCTATTTAAATAATAACGTACAGAATTGTTTCGCAAATAGCCGTCTATACACAGTTTGAAAAAAATTGAAGTTGGTATGACTTGTGGTAGTAATGAATAGTTACTCTCCCGCTTTCCTGAAGAAACTAACCGATAAATATTTTCTGGTATTTTACGTAACCACAGGAAAGCAACACAACGAACCCGCAGGAAACATTATCGACACCGTGCAATGTGACAGTGAGTAACTTGAAATGTTCAAAGGTGTAATACACGAGTTCACAATTGGACCCTGTTCAAGATTTCCATATGAGTAGTTTACTAAATTTTGCAGTATCGTTGATTGATCACTTGCACAAATGAAATTAGCTTTTGTCATGCTAGAAGATATTTCAAGTATCAAAAGCATAAAATTATTTTAGACATAATGTCGAACTAGCGAAAACAGGTTAGTCACTTTATATTTATAATTAGACGTTCAACAGACTCCGTGTGTCTGCCCCTCCGTAAGTGAATCTAAATAGCTCCATAGCTATAATTTAAATAAGACATTTTAAATTTCTTGACTACCATAAATTACAATTTACCCCTTGAATCATGTAAACATACTAACATAAAAGATACATATGTTTATAACAGTGCTTCTAAGATTCAGAAAGCGTAAAGTGTTCATTTCGAAAAGTTTTGTTACAATTTATTCTCTCATTCACCTGGTCTATGACATGCGAAGCTACATGGTGACCGTACCAGTAATGGACCAGTAGCCAGTGGTTGACTAAGGGAGACAAACAATAATAATAGTTTCTATTGGATATAGTAGTAAACACAGTGCGTTTTATACTTCCATAAGGTTTAATAGTGTAGTCACCAAATGTTGTGCAATCAGGAAATACAGTACTCCAAAATCAAATAAAAAATGTAAAGGGCATCTGGAAGAGAGCAGAGCGCACAATAAGAGGACAGAAGATATCCGTGCATATCAAGTAGAAGGTACAGTGAAATAATTAATTATTGCATTCCTTCGTTGTTCCTTGAATCAAATAATCCTACAGTAAATAGAATCAATGATCTACACTGCAACAATCGTAGTTCGCAATTGGCTACTACAACTGGTCAACTACACCTTCAGCAATATATTTGTCTGTTGTGTTAAATGAAACAAATGTGAGCTACTTTTTCTTTGATTTATTCTGCATGGTCTTAGAGTATGTTTCGTATATTGTTTCTATTATATAAATGTCAGTTCTTGCTTCGAGTTGAAATTTTCCTTATTTGGTCAAACATTGATACGGCCACCCTATAAATCACATTATTGAATTGTAATCACATTTAATTTACACCTGAAGGTTTGGTATTATGGTTATTGAATACAAACATACACAGATAATTTGTCAGTGCTTATAAAATATTGAATAGATCAACATAAAGAGTAAACAAAACTTCCAGTGAACATCGAACGCTGCGTAACGAAAAACAATTCCCCAAAGAGCATGAAATATAATGAATACTACTGACATTTCCTTTAGTCAGTTTTCTTGTAATTATTTAAAACCTATGAGAAAAATAGAACAGCAATCCTTCTCTTTAAATTCTCGAATTAACGTATTGACGGCATAATGAAAAGCATAGAAAAGCACTTTAAATTGTCTCCATGCCATCAATTTATATCAACTTTTTATATTTCGACAGAAGTTTTCTCTAACACTCACCTGTGAAATGTGACATTGAGACCTTTTTTATTGTATCTGTTGATACATCCGAAAGCGGCACAACTCAATACCATTTTTAAACTCTCATAAAACACCAAGAGTGATCTGGTTATTTGCATGTCTGTGAATGCAATACTTCAATTTTCTTCCATACGCAATATGGCGGACCGCGATACATACAGCCGGGGCGGCGGCCATTTTCGGCTTCAATTTATTTTCGAAGTAGGGGTACGCTTGGACGTCTCCTTCTATCTTATTCCTCCAAGGTTCTAGGCCGTACCAGAAGCGTTTCTAAGTGTGCTCCTGAAGTTGCCCTGCGTAGCCCTGCAGGTCGAGCTGAAAACAAAATCTTGCTTCCGAAAAACCATATATCTAAATTTGTGAGGATTAAAATACCCGCTAGATGGCAGGGCAGAAAGCTTTCTCAAATGTTTACTTCTACTGATTCTACTAAGCAACAGCGATTTATTTGTTATCCAACTTTCTTTTGCACTTTATTGTTTCCCTTTCAGGCTTTGTGAGCGATCTTTGTGCTCAAAGATGAATAAAATTTCCTTGTCTGTTGATTACAGCACCTGCAGTTTATTTTCTGAAACTATGGTATAAGTGAGGAAACAAGAAATTTGCGGTGCTATTACACAAGTATTTTAGCTTATTATTTTTGTAGAGCTTGTAGTTGCATTATAACGACACCTCATAATAATCATCTTGAACTCAAACTAACGTGTAATTTACACAACTGGCCGTCACGCAGAATCTAACGCTAGAACCAAGAATGTGGAAACTTGCAGCGTTTGTTTTTTCCTCAGCCATACCTCACATCAACGAATATAGGAATTATATCACTCAAATCTTGATGGTCTCGGACTCGTCGAATCGGAGAAAGATTTGCATCACACGTTAAACAATATCACCACAACCATTCATGCAGCATCTGACCTCTATATTCCAAAAACGAATCACGCACAATACACACCTAAATTACCACCACAATATCTAGCCATGCTACAACGCTCCAGACAGTTCTTCAGAGACTACCAGCGAACAGGCCACATCGATTCACTCCACCATCACAGACAGCTACAGAGAACCGTACGGAATTATGTCAAGGCATATAAATTACAATGTTGGGTGAAAACTTGTAACTCTTTAGCGGAAACCTCACATCCTACGAAATACTGGCGACGCTTCAACAATCTCATTGGCATGAACTCACAAACACCATATCCCCTCATACATAATAATACTCCAACCCATACAAATGAAGAGAAAGCTAATGTCTTTGCTATGCACCTACAGGAAATTTTCACACCATTCCCTGAAGAACAATATCGACATCATCCTATTACTCGTGTTAATTTTGCATCACCGCATCTTCAACCCAATTCGAATCATCAATTACCAAACACACCTCTCACAGTTCCAGTGACAATAGACGAAATCAGCAATACTCTCAAAAACAAGCGCAATTCCGCTCCTGGCATCGACAAAATTTAATACCGACATCTCAGAGAAGGGTATTCCATCTACTGGCCATTATCTTCAACTTCGTTCTTCGCTCAGGATACATACCCCCCGCTTAGAAAATGTCTAAAACCTTGATGTTTTTGAAAACTGGTAAGCCTTCAGAAGAAGCCACTTCTTATATACCCATCCAACTGACATCCGTATATTCCAAAGTCCTAGAACGCATCATCGTCAAACGTCTACATTTGAACGCCAACTCCTACCAGTTCATCAAGCAGGCTTCCGACCTTCATTTAGCATTAACGACCAGCTACTTTACTATGTAATATCATCACAAACCACTACAACTCAGTTAAACCGTCTTGTCTAGTACTATTCGATCTTGAAAAGGCATTTGATAAAGTCTGGCACCCAGCACTCACCTGTAAACTTCTGAATTTCCATCTTCCCACAGCAATTATTCGTTTTATCTACAATTTCTTGTCATGCCGTCTCGCCTATGTTTCAATACACGATTCCCTCTCTCATCCAGTTTTTATACACTCAGGAGTACCACAGGGATCAGTCCTATCACCACTTCTGTATCTTCTATTCGTAGCAGACATCCCCATTCCGCCTCAAAATGTATTTCTGTTTCAATACGCAGATTACACAGCATGTCTCGCTCTCGGAAAAAACATAAACCAAATCAACACTCATCTCCAGACAGTGATAGATAACTTTGTACAGTGGTGCCAAACATGGAAGATGAAGCTTAACTCAACCAACACACAGGCTATCGTATTCCTTCCACGCAAGAAACGTTCCAAAGTACATCGAAGCCCTATCAAACTTAATATTCATGTCCATGACACACCTATACGATCCAGCAGTACAGTTAAATATTTAGGAATCACTTTTGACAAACATCTGACATTGAAACCCCATGTTCGATATGTCACAACAAAATCATACAATCGGCTATACTTGCTACGCACACTCATCGGCACTTCATGGGGTCTTCGTCCCTCTACAGTTTTAAATAGATACAAAGTCTTTCTCCGACCAATACTGGAATACGGACCCACAGCCTGGATAAGTGCAGCATTATCCCCTTATGAAAAACTTAAAATTCTCGATAGACATGCACTCCGCATAGCATATCGCATAAAACTACCGAGTCCCACCCGTGAATTATACCAACGAATGGATTTTCCACATATTCTCTTCCACTTAGAACATCTCCGCCAGAGATATATTCTCACCCGCTTGCACCTTGAACATCCTTTATTGAGAGACACCATCAATTTCGACGACGCTTACGACATAATTACCCCGATTTCTCATACTCCTCTCTCCCTCCTTTTCACAATATATCACTACACCTTACCCCCTAATGACCCCGATGTACCTTTGACCAATTCCTACCGACTTGATCCACCTCCACCATTCATCATACCATCAGTTGCACAGTAAACCTATTGCTCTAACAGGGCACCCAATGTCTACATCAATGCCCCGGGGCGAGAAGATAACCAGCATCTGTTAGTCTAACATTACCTAAGTGATTGTGGCGTCTTTATACATCGCACATCATCAATTATCATCAAAGATCACAATGACAAATTTTGAAATAATCAAGCAACGATAATAATGAAATTTAAATAAAGCAATAAATAAAGAATTAAGAAAACACCTCCAAGACCAACCCCCATTCCACCTATCCCAATTCCTTAACACCACTTTCCTAATAGAGGGCATAACCCTCTGGTAGGATACTAGCCAGAATGGCTAGTTATTAATAACAAAAATTGCAGTATTATTTTACGCAATAATGAAGAATATATTTCAACAATATGAAGAATGGGGCCCCAGCATTACAACGCGTAAATGAAGCTGGCAGCTTTATGAAGAAAATACAGTCCCCACCATCGCAAAGGCTTTACAAGACTTTGTTAAACTTATACTACTACTACTACTAATAATAATAATAATAATAACAAGAAGCCGGTATCCATTTGAAGGTGCATAGCAGAAAGGTCGAGCAAGCCACACACACAAAAAAAAGATATTGTTTTCGTCTGGATGTGAGGCGTGAGTCATGACAGCTTGACAACATAATACGAAGGGAACATTATTCGTTTGCTGCTGTGGTTGAATGTGCGTCTGTGATTTTGTTCTGGTGTCAGTGGTGTGCTTTTCTGCTCCAAACGAAATATGAGTACCGTAAAGAGAAAATATGACAGTGGATACAATAAAAGAAAAGCTGCTGAAGCGAAGAAATTGCGTGATTGTGCATCAGATTCGAAGCAGCGAAAACTGACTTTTACAAGCACTAAAACACTGACTTTGGTGGGATCTCAACTTGCAAGTTCCAGTGAAGGAGAGACGGGGCTTCAGCTGAAACAAACAATGTAACATTTGCAGCAGAAAGACAGGAGTTGGAATATAGAACGACAAAGGTCTTTTGGGTTTCTTCATAGACTTAGGGCCATATGCACAATCAAACCCGCAGCTGCCCCGTGGGTGCCTCGTCTCCGCGGTCTGCCGAAGAGATCACTTTGTGTTGATGTTGCACAGTGCTTTTCGATGGAATCCCGCGGTGACGGTTGAGCCGCGGGCTTGTTTAGTAAAATAAACCTGCAGCGAGGCTAGAAAAATAATGGAAAATGTAGACAATCACGTTGCGTTTGATAGTTTTGTCACTTATTTGATTGTTTCTAGTGAGAAGAGGAAACGTTGCAAACTTGCAAGCCCGAAATGATTTCGTATACATAAGAAGAGGGGTATATTTGTCTAAATACTGGAAAAATATAAGGACAAAGGGAGTGTAAACTTACCAATGCAACATCTAATAAAAAGAATTAGGTGATGCGTGTTGGAAAATATCTGAAGAATATAACTCTAATGAAGAAGTAACAATAAGCTATTCTTTCATGTTATCAGAAAATAAAAAATATTGATCATTAATTAGGCATTGGTATCAACATTTGTAAAAAGAGAGACAGAGAGAGAGGGAGAAAGAAATATGTAATCATGGGAAATTATTTGAAAACATCAAAAAATAAATCACGAAAGTGTATGTTAGGAGAAATCAAAGAATCAATGGAACATTTTATATTACAGAAAGGCCATTGCAATTGTATTAACCATGCTGTTAGTAAGCATATTAAAAAAAATAACATCGGAAATTGCTCCGCCATAATCAGTTCATGGTCCTTTTACGTTTTCATATCTGATTAAACCTAACCGAACCTAGGTCTACCGTAGAAAATTGAATTAAGGTAAAAGAGAAAACAGGATAGAAAGTCCGGGAGACTACACTATTACATTTGAAAAAGTCGGGGCGTTGACTTAACTTTATGACATATGTTTGAAATTGCTAAAACGTGGAGGATTTTCAGTTTGTGTAACGTAAAGCGAAAGCTAGGAATGTAAATATTTTTGCAGGGTTTCTATTGACTTTTAAATACAAAGATATTAAAATTCGGGGTGTGCTCGACGATTTGGAGGGGTTACACCACCCGTTGGGGAGTCTGACAGAATTTTTGCTAAGGGCTGAGTTACATGCCAGCTTGCGTTGCTTGCTTTGAGTGTGATTTGGGTGAGTAGCAATTTGAAGCACGTATTTTATTACGTAGTACGTAGAACACGCAATAAAATGGGTGTTTCAATTGGCTGCTCACCCAAATCGCACGGAGAGCAAGCAACGCAAGCTTGCATGTAAATCAGCCCTAAGATAGATTCTAAGGTCTTCAGCACTCTATATGCTCGCCATTGCGAAAAGCTAGCGTAATGTATGTTTAATTTCAAGCGAACATTTTCCTCTTTTCTCAAGTTCTAAATCATGAACACAACGTGAAATTTGTTCCATGGAGAAAGATTATTATTATTTTAAATAAAGCAAAGTTCATCGGTACAACTACTTGCGAGTTGCGATATGTATGGCACTCAAAGACCTATGAAAGCTAACCCAATATACTACTCTGCACGATCTGCTATTTGCGTTAACAAGCTGCGAATTAATGTTATAATTCATGCACCAAAAACTAATTTTCTTTTCTAAACGAATTCGTTCGATAAACTACGCTTACTTTTAGGAAAAGCCCTTTCAGCTACAGGCTTAATTGAATTGAATCCATCCTTCTCCTTACCATCTAGTGAGCAACACCATAGACTATTACAACAGCACGTCAACACTGTGCAGTTTTTTTTTTTAATATATAAAATAATTAACATAAATGGTCTGATCTTAAATGCAATGTTTTGTAAATTACTTGTGCCACTTTCTTGTCTATTGTTAAAGCAACACTCATGGCTAAAATACAATAGATTTCTATAAATACAGAAATAAAATCACGACATGTAGATACACACATCACCCACGGGACAGCCAAGGGTGGTTCGATCCTCCCGCGACTAATCCCTGATGCCGCGTGGAGGCCGCGGGTCTCTTTCAGTCCCACGGGATGACTGTGCAACACAAAATGGTCAAGGGTCTCTCAGGCTTTCCGCGGTAGCCCGCGGAACGACTGTGCATGTGGCCCTTTCTATCGTTGATAAACAGCATAGCAAAAACAAAATGACGTGATAGTTGGCCTCTTTCCTCTTGGCGCTGTTGTTGCTCAAACACTCTGCCTCGGTTGCAGAAGTTTAGTTTGTCGTTTTCCCTCTCTCGGGGAGAAAAAATAAATAAAGACATTTCTGACATATGAACTACAGAGCTTAACAATTGAAAGTTTACGTTCTTGGAACAACGTATTGTTGTCGCTTGATCCGGTGTGATATTGAATGAGCGTGTTTTCCATTTTATTTTCAAGGAAAGAATTTAGCTAGATAGGGAACCCTTTTGGACAACTTTTGATACTCGTTATTTGTAAATTTATTTGTAATATAAATATCATACTTCTGAAAGCTTGAGAAATTTTACGAGCATGTGCACGGTTGGTTTAGTACATGAATAAAGATAATAGGATCCCATTATTTTGTTGAAACGTGATGCTGGCATCCGTACATTCATGCATGCATGATATACAATTGAATGAAACTATATCAAGTAAGATTCTGTGCTGTTTGTAAAGGTTATTGTTTTCACAAGAGTGAATAGTATAGACATCGTAAAGAGGTTTGATGAGAGAACATTTTCATACAGAAAGTATTTCTAAAACAAACAAAAAAAAAACTGTGCCACGTTCGAAATCACCTCCCGAAGATTGTCAACGAGGTAAATTTACACCATGTATATATGTGTAGTAGATCAAATGATGTCCTAATTAGTTCTTGTGTTCTCATAATTTGGTTCGAAGTTTTCACGTAACTATTATTCTCATATCCATATTAGAAGCCAAGCACAAATCCAAACTGAATGACAAGCAGTAAGTAAATAAATAGCAATAAAACTGCCACAAGCTATTTGAACAATTGAGACTTAGATCACGCGAAGTAACTCTCTGGTTACTCTCTACTCTGTGTCTCCGGCCAGGCGACCTCGCAAAAAAAAGTCCCTCACCTACAGAGATGAGATGCACTTACTTCCCAGCTGAAATACACAGAATGCAGGTGCATGAAAGCAGGCTATTATTTAAACGAGAAAATACACTCCGATCGTAGAAGAAACAATCTTTTTTGTATATTTTACTATCAAAATGTTAACTGCTATCTAGATGGTAATTTCTACTAGCCAGACGGCAATTATCGTGCAACACTTCATATTGTTGTCCATATTCCACATGTACAGATGTTTAGGAGAACCCTACACAGTGTATCTGGAACATTTTTTTTAGTGCGCACCTTTTCTAATATTTATGTTCATGTCTTGTAATCTATGACTAATATTGAATGAAATAAAACTATAACTCAAGGAAGACTTATTACAATTTTATTTCCTTTCCAGAAAATACTGCCTCCGAATGTTCGGATGAAAATATTCAGGAATTTGCAGTCGAAGAGAGTGCATCAGACGTTGCAGTAGATGGCAGTAACGAAGTCGGAGAAAGTCGCCATCTTGTAGCTTAGTCGTTGGAAAGAGAAAGCAGCTCTAATTCTTCTGCAGAAAGTGAAACAAAAGTGGCTGGACTTGCTCACTTCATCAGATCCCAGGGAAACGATCCACTAATTAAAAGGGCCTTTCTTAAAAATCATCCAATTCAAGGCAGTGCAGATGATTTTGATCTACCTTTTGATTCAAACCGAGTGTATCACAGAGTTTTACCAAATGGAGAGAAAGTAAAACGTCAATGGCTTTCCTACTACTGTGCTAATCGTTCAATATACTGTGGAACTTGTATGGCATTTGCTAAAACACGGAGTGCAGAAGTGAGGCAGTCTTTATTTGTTACAGGTTATGAAGTGAACGTGGAACGGATTTATCAGGACATTAAGCGACACGAGGAATCAAAACCCCATACCGATGTGGCAGAGACAGCCATTATTGCCAGAATAAATCGTGATGTTTCTGGTATGATTGACATCAATGCAAGGAACCTGAGGCAAAAACAGATTGAAAGAAGACGTTTGGTGATTAAAAGACTAGCCGACATCATTATCTTCATAGGGCGCCAGAACCTTCCATATAAGGGTGCTTTCGAATGAGCATGGACGCTTCAAAACAGATAGGTTATTCATGGAAACTTCTTTGAGCTTGTTCTACTCGTCAGCAAATATGATAATGCTCTGAACTAACATGTGTAGGAGTCCATAAAACTGAGCAAGGTTTGGACAGAATTAGAAGAAAGAAAGTGGAAAGCAAAGGGGAAAGGACGTGGTTCGTTAGTCACCTTTTTGTCGAAGACATTCTTAAAAAGTCATGCGCATTATAGGACCATTCAGCAGTACATTCTGACATAAAAAAGCTCAAACAATTAGTGTAGTGATTGACTCGACTCAAGATGTATCGTCACTGGAACAGCTTGATGTGGTCGTTCGCTATGTAATCAATGGAAAAGCGTTTGAACGTCTTCTGAGTATTGTTTTGGCTCATGATACGACCGGATGGGGTATATCTCAGCTGTGAAAGACAAGTTCGATAAGCATGGCATGTCTATGGCAAATGTGATGGGCTCTTCGTTTGATGGGGCGTCGAATATGAAGGGTTACTACGACGGCGTGCAGAGTTATTTGAAACAGGACAATCCTGAAAATGTGTACACACATTGTATGGCTCATGTCCTTAATTTGGTAATGGTAGATTCCACAGAGCAAGATGAAGCAGCAGTAAATATATTTGGTCTCATTCAGATGAGCGCAGTGTTTCTGTCTGAATCACAGAAGCGCATGGATGTGTGGACGGAACAAGTAAAGCAGAATTATACTGGAGGTCACGGGTTTCGAAGGCTTCAAAAAAATGGAGCTACTCGTTGGTGGAGTAAACACAGAGCTTTAAATGAAATCATTGATACCCCCATTTATCAAGGGAAAGACCAAGATGCAACTGGCTTCCAAAGCAACCGATTTCTGACTTTTCTACTGTTCAACCAGCAGACAGTTCGATGCAAAAACAAAGTTTCAAGCCCAGACCTTATTGCATAAATGGTGTGAATTCCAAACCATTGTGATGTGTGCTGTGTAGGATGGCCTATTCGCGTTAACAACCCCAGTCTCGAAATATTTACAGTCGCAAGCTCTGAATTACACTACTGCTTGGAATTTAGTAGCAAAATTACGTGAACAGCTACGCGAGAAACTTCAACACCAGGATGAATAATTTGCAAAAGTATATGACAAAGCGAAAGACTTTTCTGCAATTAAAGAAATATGATACTGAGATACTGACGTTGAGAATGAAGATTTTCCTGTTCGTCGGCTATCGAAGAAGACAAGAATGGCTGGTGAAAAGTCATCTGATGAGAGAGGCAAAGACGTAAGCCCATCATACCCCTTTAAAGTGGAATATTATTATGAGATTTTGAACTTAGCAGTAACAGTGTGGAAGAAAGGTTTGTACCTCCTTCTGAATTACTTAAGGATTTGCAGTTGCTAGATCCTAAATGTTTCAATGAAATAAAATAACAGCTTCCAGAGAATGCATTTGCAGCACTTGCAACAAAGTTAAACCTCGATAAGGCTCAGCTATCGAAAGAACTTGTACAATTCGCAAACATGTACGAAGCTTTATCTGTTGGTGTCGTAACCTTAAAAGAAAGTGGACGAACAACCAAACAGGGATGCATTTAAGGAGATTTCAATGATGAAGACTCCGAAGAAAAGGAAGGGCAAGAAAGTGTGAAAACTGATAGAGCTTGTGGCACATGCTTGTCCTGTGCAGCAGTTATTCTTTTTGACTGTATACAACAGACGAGTTCATTAAATGCACTCTATGTCGCCTGTAAATGTGATTTAACATTACCATGTACACAAGTGTGCTGCGAACGAGTATTCTCAAAACTGAATTTAATTAAAACAAAATTGCACTCTGTCCTCTCTCAGGACATGTTGGAAACGTTTATGTTAATCAGCATGGAATATGATGCCTCTAGTATTATCGATGTTGAAAAGGTGTTAGAAGAGCTCTGAGAATCTTCCGTTGAACTGGAGAGGTTCTTGCGCTGTTAACTTAGAGAATGGTTAGCTTCTTGTGTTTTCTTTAACTTTGAGTCCATCAGCAGTGCCATAATATGATTCAGTAATATGTCTTATATACTTTAATACTTATAATAAACTATATGCCTGTGTGTTTATAACAGCTTTTGGTTTCCCAGAGACGTATAGACTGTAAATAAAATTTGGTACACATATACATTAGGAAACATAAGATAAAATCTTAAAATGTTTCAACATATAATTGAAGGCTTTTGTGCGTCCACTGAAACAACATTCGTGAAGCAACCACTTATCTTTGTGTTATAACTATTCATAATACTCGATCTGTGAGTATTAACTCTAATTTCAGGTTAAATTGATAATGTTTCAGTTAGCATTTTATCAAACCCCATTGGAAACAGAGTGTCACTACAATAAGCATAATACAAAAATAAGAAGATGAAACTTAGTATACTTTGTGAGGCTCCTACATGCTACATGGAAAGGGAAGATGGGGCCCTCCAAGTGAGGCTCCTGTCAAGGACCTATACCCCCAGTCCGAGACTGAAAATATGGGAAGACGTTGGCCAGGATCTTTGGTAGAATCCCGGTATTCGCATGGTGAAACTGATAATGAAACGCTGGAGAACCTCCGTCAGGGTGTTCGGGCGTGGATTTTTAACTAACGTACCTCCCCAGTGACGATCCGAAATCCAGCATACTCCCATGCAGTCCCATGTTCCGAAAATCATTGGACTATGGGGACTAGATTTCGATTCAATGAGTACATAACAGACGTATTTACCAAATTTAGTGATTAAATTATTCCTGCACCACACAAACCGAACCATTACTGTCTGCAAATGTTCTATTCTTTCTCGCCCTCCAGCATGGTAGTTAGACTGAGGAGTATAGAATTGTTTAGAAACCTTAATCTAGTAGCGAGTAGCATGTAAACACCTCTCACTTGTCAGTTTGTCAGTATAGCGTTCTCGATTGGGAGTGTGCTGCTTGAATGACTATCAGAAAAGTTACCGTCAAACGGATGCATTATAGTGCTGACATTTTGTTTGCAAGTACGTGAAGTGCAACAGACAGCACGTATTAAGAAAGATAAGCAGAGGCGGCGTTTCGGGGTGGTAACTGGGGCAACCGCGCCAGGCCCCGCGCTTAGGGAGGTCCCGCGTTCCGAGTTGATATTTTTCTTACTCAATGATATAAAAGTTGATTTGTAAAAAAAATAGTTTAGAAATAAACTAGTTTGTATAGTTTCCGTGCGAAATGTAATGTGAAATGGAAATGAATAAAGAAGCAGTTGTAATTAACAATGCAGTTTTTAAAATATATTGTACTTTCTTTAAATAAATTATGTCGGATTTTTTCATAAGAAACCGTTGTTCATTAAAAAAAAGAATATTTAGTAATAAATTTAGGGTTAAGCCCCTCGTACACGATTCAATAAACATTGAATCAAGTTCTTGAACAAACAGTTGGATGAGTGCGTACACGATCCAACTGGAATAATCAAAGGGTTGTATTCAAGTAGTGTTGAAAGTGCTTGGATGGTGCTCGTACACGATTCAATAAGTTAAGCGGAAGTGTGATAGAGCCAAAAGCGCGTGAGACGATTTGCACTTTATGCGTTGAAAGCGGGAACATGGAGTGAATGTTAAACATGATATGCGTCGCTTTTAATAAAATAATAGCCTGATTAAGGGCTGCGATTCCGTAGTTGGTGATGCCTCGAACATCGACTTTTTATTGCTTTATTTAAAACTCTTTTCAATCCTTATAAATTTCTATTTATTTCCGGTTACACGCACTTGTATAAACATCTAACGACAACTAACAATCCAAAGTGAAAATGTATATTTTATTATTATTTCGTTACATACGCACTCCAGTTGATCAAGATAGCGCCATGTGGAGGCATACTAATCGTGACACGTCGTGTCGGAATAGATTTATTTGCGTTCATTACTACATGCAGATTGTAGGGATGCGGCGGAATATTAATAGCATTGCGTCGTATTATGAATGACACATTATTTGCTACAAAAATCATGGCCACAATGTTGAATAAGCAAAGGCGGGTTAAAGAAGGTTAGATTTTTATTATATGCGACGCATGGTTTAATGTGCTCGCTCACCAACGTGGAAGCAGCCAAGTAGTTCCAAGT